>JASAMY010003334.1:0-94047 GCA_030248085.1 Paralinhomoeus sp. GSCO2_6
TATGTTGCGTTGTACTTGGTTCGGTTAGTATTGCTGCTGCTTCTCGCCTGGCCCGCTGTCAATTTCGTTTGCATGGCCGTGGGCGACTTCGTCGTGTGGGATCGGGAACCAAAGGACCTGTCCAGGGCGCGAGCCACAGGGACACGCCGCTTCCCCATGCCCCCCTTCCTCTTCTCTACTTGATGCTACCTCCATGGTTGGGCCTCGTTGGTGTGAGTTCTCGTTGCTGAAGCACGGGCGCTGCTTGGTGAGTACGACTGCGTTCAGCGCGCGTTCCGCATTGGTACTGATGTTGGCCGAACCGTGACCTCAACTTTCTTCCCCAAAGATTTTTGGTTCGAGAACGTAACGCCACTGCTATGTACAGTACGTGTCTCACCGCTAGAGTAAACGGAGTCATAGATAAGTAATCTATCCAACTTATGTACCCACACCACGAACCAAGCGAAGAGAACGGAATGAATGAGTGTCTGGTATGTTGCTGAGCTAATGGGTGGCCGAACATTTGATCAAACGATGCCTAGTTGCGTTGCTCTGATCCGATGTATGGCAAACAGCCACTCGAGATGGCGCAAGAAAAAATTTTTCTGAGCAAACACGGCAAGAAGCCAACAGCAGTGCTTGATGCCCCCGACGGTATGGACGTAATACATTGGACGTTCAAGGACGGCCGCGTCAACGAGTTACGTTTCCCACTGCCTCTGTTGTGAGTGAGGCCGGACGAAAACAGCGGCGTTGGCCAGCAGCGCGGCTTTCGCAAACGATTCGTGTCGTCGCCGTCGGGAATGGAGAGGAAGCTCCCGTAGTGTACCCCAGTATGCTTGATGGCCACTCTGCAAACTGCGCGCCACGGCCACCCAGGCAAGCTTCGTGCAGCAGTTGTACCGGTCGGCTACCAAGACGACGGTAATCGAGATGACGACGAGAGAGGCGTCAGCGCACCTAGTCAGCCAAGTCCAGAACGACGGCGCTGAAACAGCCAGTTGAGGACGTCACAAGGGGAGTGGCGCCTGAGCACAATTTGCACAGCCCCTTGAATAAAGCCAAAGTACTCGCATCGATTGAGCATCTGCACAACCTCAGCGCAATCGTAGAGGATTACAAATTAGTGTTGTTTACTGCCGCCGATTAATCTAAGTGAGCGAAAAAGTACTGTAGAATAAGTGGCGTTACGTCCGCGAACTAAAAACCTTTGGGGAAGAAAGTTGAGGGAACCGGCCGAACGGCAACGGCGCGTCTGCTACACTGCCACTCCCCAACGCGCGTGCGTGCAACGGGCGCGATCCGTGTGCCTAGGTACCGTAAATCCTCCAATAGTGCCCCTGGGGCACTATTGTTTCAATGTGTCTCAAGAGGACGGCATTATTAATTTCGTCAGATTTTTGCGCAATTTTGCAGCAAAATTTAACATTAAGATGCCTCAAAATGCACACAGGTAGCGGGAATTTAAAAGCTTAATTGAAATCACACCATGCATGCACTTTTAATGCAACTGGGTAGCATTCAAAATTTGGTTCTGGCGCGAATTTAAAATTGACTTCCCCCTGGGGGCACTATTGGAGGATTAACGGTACTTGGATTCTCGCTACCTCCCCACGTCTCTCTCAGGCAAATTCGAATCTTCGTCACATCGTCAGCTAGACTGCGTGCGTGCTCGCTTCATTTGGTGTCGTCGACAGTGGAAGTTGGAACCATATAAGCGTACCGTCATTTTGCTGTTTTATGGGTGGTGTGTTTCCAGAACTTTCCCACCCTAGACGAGGGTGCAGCAATGGAGCCCCCGCATAGAGTGCTAGTCGCGCATTTAGGTGCAACGGACACACTGTATGCTTCCATCGTGGTGACGCACATCCCTGTACGAAACAAAGAGATTGATGAAGAAGAAGAGACGAGAGACGAGAGAGAGAGAGAGAGAGAGAGAGAGAGAGAGAGAGAGAGAGAGAGAGAGAGAGAGAGAGAGAGAGAGAGAGAGGGGGGGAGAGAGAGAGAGAGAGAGAGAGAGAGAGAGAGAGAGAGAGAGAGAGAGAGAGAGAGAGAGAGAGAGAGAGAGAGAGAGAGAGAGAGAGAGAGAGAGAGAGAGACAGAGAGAGAGAGAGAGAGAGAGAGAGAGAGAGAGAGAGAGAGCGCAGTGAACCCGCTGATTGCGTGAGTACAAGGACCAAAGTCCTTGATCGACTGTATTGTATGCGCCACACTAAATGCAGTGCTCACAAATAAATGTGGAAGTCGTCCACTGCTTGCTCAGTCGCTCTTTGAGTTTCAACAAAGCAAGTCAAACTGGGCATCAGAGCTGAATAGTCAAGTGGTTCCTGCAGTCCCACAAGTCCATCCGGATCAGACATGGCGTCGAATGGTGAATGGGTGTGAACGAGACCTTCTGTAGATCTTGCTCTGTGTACCAAACCTGAACCAAACGAGCGTAATGACTAGTCCGTCACACACATAATGCTATGTCAGGGGGCAAACAACTTAACAAGGATGCATCTGCCAAGCACAGCGTGCAGTTTCTAAGTTTGTCTAATCATTGTTTGTGCTGCATGTAATTCGCTTGCAAAAGTAACATTTGTAAGCGGGTAGGGGAAATTTGCTGAGCTTACGTTCAGAATTTACGAAAACGTTGACTACAGGATCACAGTACGATGATAATTGCGCAGATGCTCTAGGGTATTTACGCATATATTTGCTAGCAAGTTGCCTGCATGCTTGCATAGTTTACCGTAAGCCCGCGGGGGGGGGGGGGTGACGTTTGCATCAAAAGCGTGTAGCTAAAAATATCATTAGGTGACGTTAGGCCAAGAAGGGTTGCCAGGAATTTGTCATTCCGCTTTGCTAACAGCGACAGCGACGACACGCCTAAGCGAGCGGCATCAGCTCCACTGCTCTTTCATTGGGCGCTGCAATACAGTGACTTAGAATCGTCTGTTGTCGTTGTTGTGCTGGTTCAGCTGAAAAAAACTGCACAATGACAAACACCGAGTCGGGTCAGTTATTCCGTTCGTGGTTGGCCCTTTTTTATGTTGAACTGTGGTGTTGGAAGAATTGGTCAATAGTGCGAATCCATGGACTATGTATGCTATGGATGGTCAAAACATTGTGCGCAGAATGAAAGGCGAACTCATACATACATAGGGAGGTAGGCATACT
Organism: Paralinhomoeus sp. GSCO2_6; assembly: GCA_030248085.1. Classification (NCBI taxonomy): domain Eukaryota; kingdom Metazoa; phylum Nematoda; class Chromadorea; order Monhysterida; family Linhomoeidae; genus Paralinhomoeus; species Paralinhomoeus sp. GSCO2_6. The sequence continues at coordinate 3,145 of JASAMY010003334.1, forward strand.
ATTCATTGGGGGTAGTACATCTCACACTCACTGAACTTGACGATGCCCTAGTCCCCCATGGGGTCTCCTGCCAACCAACTCAAGTTTTGAAGCTGCCAATGCGTGCCGTGTTGCGCACGCGTAACTCAGTGCGCTCTCGTCATGATGTGCTTTTCTTGTCTTATTTTAGGCGCCGCCTCTTCAACTATTGTTGGCGAACCAGCGGATATGACTTGGTTAGCGGAGGTGTCCCTCACAGCTTTCGTCCTCAACTATGCACTTCTTGCGTTCGTCATTTGTGGGGTGAGTGGGGTGGGATTGTTTTGTTTCGGTTCTGGTTGTTTACCCACGAACGTGAGCATGCAGTGTTTGGTGTATATGCGACCATGGCTTATTGGGGTCCCCTGTCCGACCCTACCTCCATTCATCGTCGCCCCTCGCCAAAAAGGTCCTTTTCGGTCGAATTTTTATGCCCGAAACCTCGCTTGTTTTCGTCTCTAGCGACTAGCGAGGGTGGCGAAAAGACCAGAAATTGTTTTCGTGGGGGGTGGGAGGAGAAGTGAAGTGAATCGCATGACTCGTCGTCATCTCGCATGACTCGTCGTCATCATGACTCCCCCCTATTTTTGCAGGTGCCCGTCCTGTACATCGGCTTGTTCGGCGTGCGCGACCTGCGTCCGCTTCTGTCGCAGTGGTGGAACACCGCGCGCGCTCGTCACGCGCGCTGTGTCGCACGCCGACAGCAGCCGCAACAAGAAGCACAGATGGTGGCTCTTTCCCCACAGGGAGGAGGGGCCCCTCCCGACCCTGCGCAGCCCTCCGGGCGCCCAGAGCGGGCCCCAGCGGCCAGGCCCACCCCCCGAGCATACCTGTAACCGGGAATTGGACCTGGGGGGGGGGTCCGAGCGCTTTCTGGGGGGGGGGTGGTGGGGGGGGGGGGTGGAAATCTGGAGGAGGAGGGGGGGTCTGGGCAGAAAAAATGGGCAATTTTTGGTCTATTTTTAGTCAAAAAATACACTGTAAAAGCCTGAAAATAGGTACTTTTTAGCCGAAATACACTGTAAATAACGCAAACTAGACACTTTTGGGTCGATTCTTGCTCAAAAACACTGTACAAAGTGCATTTATTTAGCAATATAGTATGTAGTAGAAAGTTTTCAAAAAGTCTGGGGGGGGGGGGGTTGGGTGGGGTTTCGCACGAACCTGGGGGGGGGGGTTGGGGGGGGGGTGTGGGGGGGGGTCAAAACCAGCAAGTGGGGGGAGGGGAAACCCCCCCCAGTTACAGGTATGCCCCCGAGGCGACCCCCTGTCGCTGGACGCGACAAAAGCCCCCTCACCAGAAGACCCGCCGCCCAGCTACGAACGCGTCGTCGTCAAGGCCACCAAGCGCGCGCGCGCTGCGCCTGTCAACAACACCAGACGACACCGGCGTAACTGACCGACAGACCTCAAAAACACCTCTCAGGGAGCATGGGAGCACAATCACTGCAAAGGTGGGGTTGCACGACCAATTTTGAAAGGTTTTTTAAGCTAATAGTTTGATTTGCTTGCGTTGAACACTAAAACGTACAACCAAAAATGGGTTCAGCATAAACAAAAACTTCCTATGTGTTTTGTGCAACCTTGAATAGTTAGTCAGGCATGACCATCTCTCAGGGCCTACCGTGCTTTGCAGTGCAATGGCATAGCGCACAACTCAATGATGTTACTTTGTAGGACGTGGAGTATGGTGCACTAGGGCACTTTAAGGGGTTCAACCTCTACTCCTGTCTATGTATGTCCACTGTGTGCGTGCTAGTATGCCGTGTTGTGCGGCTTTGCCATTGAAGTTGTGCTGTCTCCACACGTAAAGCGCGTACAGTGAGGTAGATTTGTAGGCTTGCGTGTGGTGTAGCTGTCACGTCTGCTTTCCCGTGTCTGATTTGATCGCCGACTCTGTCCGCTGTTTGTATGGTTTTTAGTGCCATAGAACAGCAAAATGACGCTACGCTTATACAGTTGCGCTGTTGACGACACCAAACGATGCGAGCACGCAGTCTAGCCGACGATGTGACGAAGATCCGTCTTTGCCTGAGAGAGAGACGTCGAGAGGTAGAGAGAATCGAAGCACAGAGATCGCGCTGGTTGCACGCGCGTTGGGGAGTGGCAGTGTAGCAGACGCGTCATTGTCGCCTCCCTCGCACGCCGAGGGCCAAAGTGGGAAAGCGGGACGCGCGCTGAACGCACTCGTGTGTTCACCAAGCAGCGCCCGTGCATCAGCAACGAGAACTCGCACCAACATGGAGGTATAGCATCAAGTAGCGGAGCGTCCGACTCGGATGTGGCCCGTCCTTGTGGCCGCTCCATCGCGGCGGGTCCTTGCGGCTCGCGCCCTTGACAGGTCTTTTGGGCCCAGAGGCCACATCAGCACACCGCCCAGGGGCATGCAAACGCCATTGACGGCGGGCCAGGCGAGAAGCAGCAACGCGAAGAGCGCTCGGAAGGGGACGGAGTCGCTGCAGCCCTTGATCCAGAACACCGAGTAGGCCACGAAGAGCGCGGCCGAACTCAGCCTGCACCGTTTTTTGCCGAGAGGGAAGAGCGACTTCTTGGGATTTGGGAGGGGGGATCCGGAAATTTTGGAAGGTTCTTTCTGCGAATGACAAGTTCCAAAGGAACGCCCGAGAAAAAATTCTGTTTTGGAGGGTATCCCCCCCCGCCAGCCCCACTCCCCAGTTACAGGTATGGAAGAGTGGATGGTCAGTGGACTGCTGAGCAGACTAACCCTGGAGTGAAGACGATGGTGAGAAGAAAGTTGGAGCGTGGGGCGCAGCCCCCGAGACCTAGAGAGTCGTCGAAGTCATTGTCTGCAGGTTGCTGTAGACAGGGGCGGATCCAGTAACAGTTTTGCAGTGAGCAAGGACATCAAGCTAAAGCAGCCATTTCTAACACAACTAGGGGCTCTTGCCTGTCAGCAAGTTGTCCCTTCTCCTCCCATTTATCCCAGCAGTGCTACGGTTTGCCATTCCGATTTAAACCCAACTCACTCGCACTATTCGGATCATACTGTAGAAAAGACCAATGTCACCAAAATTTCACTTTTTTTAATTTTGGCACAAAACAATTTAGGTGGTTCAAACAGTTTGTAGCCCTCCATGTGCGCCTTATTGAGAGCTTTCATGAAAGCCACCACACGCCATTTTCTGTCCAGTTTTGAACAAAGTACATGCAAAATACTGCAGAAATACTATCAAAACTTCGATTTTTTTGAATTTTTGCACAAAAAAGTTCAGTTGTTTTAAAAAGTCGTCGAGAGCTTCAATCGAAGCCACTACACGCCAGTTTTGGTCCAGTTTTGAACTAACTACATACAAAACACTGCGAAAATTTTATGATAATTTCGATTTTTTAAATTTTTGTACAAAAAAAGTTTCATTGTTTTGAAAAGTTCGTATCCCTCCATTGAATCGATTGATAGAAATTATATGTATTTTTGTAAATTCAAGGAAAATGTACAGATTTATTTACAGAAAAATTAAATTTTTATTTTTGTATGGTACTGTCTGCAAATGTGGGTGTTTCGCCTCCACCGCTTGACACCCGAGAGACGCGCGAGGCTCGTCAGAAACGACGCGTCCCCTTTATATCGTGCAATTATTTCGTAGACTCATCATGGGTCTTCAGACCACATAAAGTGAGAAAAAGAAACCACCTTGTCAACAAACCGCGCTTGAAATTCCGCGTCAGTAGTCGTATTCTCTGCCATAATTTAATTTTTGAAATATTTCATGTAGCTTGCGATATTCTATAAATATTTCTATAAACTTGTAGCGAATTGTTGAATTTAAAACCGTGAATTATTAAATCGTGCACTTGCATTAGACGTGTCGTTGTAGTTCTGTGCGTTCTTTGCATCGTATGTACTGTATTTGCCGATTTAACCGTCATATGAACTTAGTTGTTCAACATAGAATTAATCATGCGCTTCTTCTTGAAGTTTGGTATCATGCATTTAATTTTATATTCATAATTGTGTAGTACTGACATAATGGTTTTCAAAATTCTGTTTTCTTCGAAACCGTTATTTTTGTACTCATTGATGATACATTGTATTCTTCTAATAAAGTCTGATTCGTCTCTAGTCAGCCTAATTATGCGTATAATTTGACCTTTAAGTACGCCATATGGCATGTTCATAGGTACATTGCTCGAGCTTTTGAAAAATCGAGTGATGTTGAAGGTGTAATCATCAGTTTTATTGTATACTGTAGTACTTAGACTGCAGTTAGCTAGGTGCACCGTGACATCAAGGTAATGTGTCAGCTGGTTTGAAACTGTTGTGTCGTTTAATTGCAGTTCATTAGGATAGATATCTTTAGCTAACGTCTGAAAGTCTTCAATGTTTATAACTAGCAGGTCATCCACATACCGAAAGATCGCTTGGTTTGTACGTAGTCTGTAACGACTCAGCCATGTAAATTCGAACCAGCTCAAACAGAGATCAGCCATGTCACAGCTGGTAGCGCCACCTTGTGGGCATCCCTTTATTGTTTTGAACTTGGTGTTAGCAAATACCATGTACGAATTTTGTAGTATTTCCTTGCATAGCTGTTTTATTTCGTTTTTGTGCAGGGTATTTGCGCCGGCACCTTGTCTAGCATATTGTATTTGTTCGCCCTTTCTGTACAGGTAGTCGCTTTTGGCATTTTTGTGGCATAGGTCAATTATACCATTAATGCCACTCATAATTGTGTCGTGTTTCAGTGAGGGGTACAATGCTGAAAAATCACCACTGTATATATGCTTCACGTTGGTCATTGTGCGCAGCTGCTCAACAACCTCAAATGAGCTTTTTACTGAGACGTAACGAGTTTGTCCATTTCTGTTGGCTATCATCGCACAGTACCGCTTAAAGTGCAAAGCGTAGTGACTTAGGTAGTGTTTGCACAGTTTCTCAAGTGGTTTTAAACTGGATTGTCTGGCTGCCACGATAGCTCTGAATGCTGGTGGTCTTTTGTGTAATTTCGGGTTGGCAAAAAGTATAGGCAGAACGTTTCTATTTTCAGGTTTTACACCGTATGTGCTCATGAGACGTTTGTGTTTTTCCAGTATTTGATCCACCGTGTCATTTGTGGGTGTGAAGACTGCATTTCCATGTATAGTAATTCTGTCGTTCTCAATATATATGCCACATTCATCACAGAGCTTTTTCAAATAATAGTTTTTGCATAGGATGGAGTAGTTGCCTGGCACTTTGTCGGTAACTGTAATTATGTACCGTTTTTGAAACGTTTCCAGGTACTGTATCCCTTTATTTGAAAGTCTTAGGTTCTGTGGAGTACTGTAAATCTCTTGGTCAATTCTAGTTTCTATTATTTTTCGATATTTGCTGACTAAATTGGTGCAGTCTCTTTCTGTGAGTACATGTAGGCCTTGTCGGGAGCTTCAATCCAAGCCATACATAGCACGCCAGTTTCGGTCCAGTTTTGTATGCTCTACAACAAAAACAAATACGCCCAAATTTCAAATTTTGAAAAATTTTTCGAACTTTGATGAGCAAGAACTCACGAAATCAGCAACACTTCGTGACGCGTGATGGCTTAAGTCAAAGATAATGGATAGACAAAGCTTGCATTTGGATTTCAGCAACTTCTGCTGGAGGAATTCAGCGCTACGACTCGAAATTTGAAGTCGAAATTTTTCGAAATCGAAAGTTCAATCCTCCTTCTTCAATCTCCTTCAATAACTCGAAAACGGCTGAAGCCAGGAGACTGAATCGCGCGCGCTCCATAGTCCACAGTTGTCCCTATAACATACTAAAAGCCCAAAAAGAATCGATAAAGCTGTTTTTCGAGATAACTCTGCAAAACTTTTTCCTTAATGGTAAAAAACCGGTTTTTGCGAATTCTCTCAAAAACTATAATAGAAAGCCCCAAAAAGAGGGTCCATCCACCCAATTTCACGTCAAGACGAATCGAATGGTAGCGAAATCGTCTCGATTGGACCAAGATTTTGCCTCGAAATCTTGCGACCAAATTTAGGCACCCTAGAACGATCACGATATCCCTTTTCCTTTTAGGAGGAGAAGGGACAAAAACGCCATATTCAACGTTTTTTTCATTGAAGTGCACTACTGGGAAAACTTAGAGGTGGGCCTCGCAAACATACCTGTAACCGGGTCTGGATGAGGGGGGGGGGGGTGCTGGCCGATTTTGGGGGAGGGGGTCTCCAGAGCAAAAAGTGGGGGGGGGGGTAGCTGGCCATTTTTTGAGTTATAATGACACTTTTTGGTGTAAAATGGGTATAAATAGGCTCTAAACAGTGTTATTTAGCTGTTTTACGGTCATATAACACTGAAAAGCACTGAAAAACACCAACATTTACTCACTTTTATCGTTTTAGACAGAGTGAAAATCCTTTGGGAAAATTCTGGGGGGGGGTCGGGGCATAGGTGGGCTCAGGGGTGGTGTTGGGGGGGTTCACCTCCCCCGGGGCTTTGGCCGTCCCGTTTTTTGGGGGTAGCGACCCCCCCCCCCCCTGGCCATCGCCATCCTGGAGAACTTGCGGGAAACCCTCTCTCAATATTAAAAAAAATGGGCAAAGATGCGTGTTTTTGTTTCTTTTTCAGTGACCCAAAACGCCTGAAAAGTGGTATTTAGACCTTATTTTGACCCATTTTAGACCAAAACGTACCCATTTTACACGTTATTATGGTGCAAAATCCTCCACTTAAACCACCCCTCCTCCAAAATTCTCGATCCCGGTCATTTTATCCGGGATGGCTCTAGACCCCCCCTCCCCTCAAAACCCCCAGACACCCCCCCCCCCCTGGCTTTTCGACCAATCTACACCTATGGGTCGGGGGGGGGGGGAGTTGGGTGGGTGTTGGAAAAATAGTGCGGGGCCCCCAAACCCCCCCCCCCAGTTACAGGTATGCTCGCAAATCCTGGAAAGGATTTTGGTGGGGGTGGGGGGGGGGCGCCCTTGGCCCACCCCCAGATCCGCCCCATGCTGTCACGGCCGCGTTTAACGCACGTCGGTAGAGGTGCGCGCTCACGTATCCGCCCAGGCTGATGGAGCCCAGCCAGGCAATGCCGGCGAACGCTGCCAGCGGAATCAACCCATTTGCCTCGCGGTGTTCGTCGAGGCTGTACGGATCAAAGAAGGCGAGGCCCAACAAGAACACTGAACGTTCACGGCACTGGGGGATATAGCTATCGTCGCCGCCGCCGCCTTGCAGCAGTGGTGCCCATACATGTAACCGGGTTTTTGAAGTGGGGGGGGGGGGGTCTGAGAGACTTCTGGGGGGGGGGCGTGGGGGGGGGTACTCAGATTTGAAGAGGGAGGGGGTCCCAGAAGGGAAAAAAATGTTCCAAAATAGTGTCTAAATAGGCACTTTTCAGTCAAAAATAGGTCAAAAATGCCATAAAATAGGCTATAAATAGCGTTATTTAGCTGTTTTAAGGCCAAAATACACTGAGAAAGGCAAAAAGTTCACTACTTTGTACAATTGTTGGCAAGTTGGAAAACTTCAGGAAAATTCTGGGGGGGGGTCTGGGGGGCTGGGTAGGGGTAAAATTCTGGCTGGGGGCGGGCCACCCCCCCCCCCCCCCCCCAGTTACATGTATGGTGGTGCCACTCGCTCACCGAGTGCGGCGAGGAGCGCGGCGCAGAAGAGGGGCGTGCCAGCGCCCGCGTAGACGGCAACGAACATCGCGCGACGCTGCCGCCTCGCCATCGAGTCGCCCTCCTGCTCTGCCGCGTCCTCCTGCCACCGACCAGCGGCGCCATGTGGCTGTGTGTGTGCGTTTGCGTGTACCTACCTGCAAGGCCAGACGTACCTCGCTGTTGATGGCGCACTCAGCGTGGCGATGGAGCGAGCGCCAGATGGCCCTGAAGACCGCCGCAGCGATAAGGAGGATGGCGAACATGGAGCCGATGACGAGCCACCACTTGGCGTTCTCCTGTGGCACAGAGCCCAGAAAATGGTTCCATCGAATCTTCCAATTCGTCTTTTGCTAAATCGAGCTGGCCAGGGCTGACTTTGGCTCGAATAGGCCAGCCATAGAGGAAGAAGCCAACTCGGTACTGGACGCTGTACGTGTAGACGATGCTGACGTCCTCTGAAGAGCCCAGTGGAAGCGCAAACGGCTCGGCGCTCGCACACGACAGCTTGCCCGCGTCGCTCTTGTGCTCGATGCTGCAGGAAGCGTTTACACGTGTGTGTGCGTTCGTGTCCGTGTGTCACGGGTTCGTTTAGTTTGTTTGTGTGTGGGCCGCTTCTACGATCGATCGCGGAGGCCTCTCTCTGGTCACAATACGTGTAACGGGGTCTTTGAAGTGGGTGGGGGGGGGGGAGGAGGGTCCGAGACCATTCTGGGGGGTGGGGGGTAAGCAGATTTGAAGGGGCGGGGGGTAAAAAAGTGTACCTAAGTAGTGTCTAAATAGGCACTTTTTGGTCAAAAATAGGTTAAAATAGGCTATAAATAGCGTTATTTAGCTGTTTTAGGGTGAAAAAACACAAACAAAAACGAAAAATACACTATTTTTACAGTTGTAGACAAGTTGGAAAACTTTCGAAAAATTCTGGGGGGTGGGGGGGGGGGCTGGGGAGGGATACCTTTTGACCTGGGGGTGGGCAACCCCCCAGTTACATGTATGGTCACAATCGACCGCTGCTAGTGAGAGATGAGACCCAGTCAGCCTGATCCTAGGGGGCTAGCTCCCTAAAGCCCCATTTATGACGGTGGGACACCGACACGGACATGGCAAGGGACATGGACACGGACACGCAAATGTCCAGCCCTGATTATGGGTCCCTCGAGAATTGAACCCAGGCAGGACCTTGCGATCATGTGTCCCAGTCTCTACCACTAGGCTACCTTGCTGTGTGTCATCATGGGTCGTGCTGCATGTCACAAGCTCTCACGCGCCAGTGGCATAGGCAGGGGAGTCGTCGAATTAGCACAACAATTAATTGCCAGTGTAGCTCTGCCAGATTCCCCGAAAATTCAGTTTGAGTTCCCCCTCGAATTTTTTTTGCCCCTCCCAAAAACCAAATCCTGGTTAGGCCGCTGGCGCCCGCGAGCGTGGCAGCATCCTCGTGGAGTCAAAGCGAGCGACCTGCGCGGTTGGACGTTGACGGCGACGATGGTGGAGGCGCCTCGGGGGAGGTCAATGTCCTGGGCGGACGTGTACTCGATGAGGAGGTCGACGTGGTTGAAGAGGTAATGGTGACTCAGCTCGTGGAAGCGCTACAGAGGTGAGCGAGCGAGTAAGAGCGTCCGTTGGCAGCTGCCAGCGGGCACACGCACGTCGTCAGAGCCGCAGACGTCCTGCCGACGGCCGCTCGCGTCCACGTGACAGCCCATGGGGAAGCCGAGACGGCACACGCGCGCCATCTCGTCCGTCTCGAAGCAGTGCGTCGCGACCGGCACGTTGCCGACAATCCTGACAGTTGCCAGCACGACTTTGGATGCTGTTGTTGTTGTTATTGGATTAGGGGCAACGCTAGGAGGCCGTCAATGGCCCATAGAGCATACACATCTCCATGACGCCTTCCTGTCTAGAGCCGCATGATTAGCCAAAGACATTCGGAGCGACACCATCTGTAATCTGGGGCAGCAAGACACCGGATGCGCTGCCAAGGCAATGTCAGCCCAAACGCACCAGTGGTGCCTGTAGCCCAGCTCCACGCCGCGTCGCAGTCGGCGCAGCCTGCTCACCGACTTCGGGTCGTCCTTCCTGAGCGTCTGCCGGCACAGCGACTGGCAGTCAAGCTGCTCGCCGAACGTCAACTACGTATACGCAAACGCGTCTGTGTGAGCCCATTGCGGTTCCCAGTCCAAATGAGGCACGTCTATACATTGTAGGGCGAGCGTCGAACGCTCTCGTCCGACAACAAAACGTCGGCTGGCTTCTTTGCCGGCCTCCGCTGCTTCTCATCATTAGCGATGTCGGTCGCACTGCAGAACTCGAAACTGAAAAGGGGATGTAAAAAAAAAACTGATAGGTAATTACGTAATTGTGCCCTCTCTTACTGATGGTATTCAAAAGGAACGATCGACCGGTCCCTGTCCAGTCGATTCACGTATACGGGGATCTTGCTCTGCAAGAGACGCGGGTAGCAGAGAAATGGTGAAGCAAGCAAAGTTGCAAGATTCAAAACCGTGCAGTTCCGCGCTTGATTAGATTTGGGACAGAAGTAGACGGGAGCCAGGCCGGGAAGCCGGCCGTGGACGAGGCACCCGCATCCCCCCAGCAGCAGCAGCAGCAGCAGCAGCAGCAGCAGGAACCGATTCATGTTGGCTTCTTCATCAACGCCGGCGTAGGGCAATTTTGAAAAGATGCAACAGATGCAACAGATGCAACGATGCAACGAATTCCCTGTTCCCGCCTCCAGTTAGTGAAGGCGGCCACAAAATGTTTCAAACTAAACGGGGTGACGAAAGGGAATGCGAAGGGGGGGGGGGGCCGGCGGCGGAGACTGGATACGCATAACCGGGTTTTTGAAGTGGGGGTCCGAGACCCTTCTGGGGGTGGGGGGAGGTTACCCAGATTTGAAAATGGAGGGGGGGGGGTCCCCAGAAGGTAAAAATGTACCTGAATACCTAAATAAGTCTGAAAAGGCACTTTTTTGGTAAAAAAATGTTAAAAGAGGCTATAAATAGTTGTGTTTAACTGTTTTAGGGAAAACACTGAAAAAAACGCTACTTTTCAATTGTAGCGGTTGGAAAACTTCAGGCAAATGGGGGGGGGGGGCTGGGGGGAACTTCCAAGTGCCCCCCCAGTTGCATGTATAGTGGGGGGGGAAGGGGTACAGACCCAAAAGTGGGGTGCAGACCCAAAATACTGCAGAACAGGGAGTAAATTATGATGAGGTAGTGTACAATGAAGCGCGGAAATTTACCCCAAAAATTCTTTCACTTTCAACAGTTTCGCGTCAATTCTACTGTGGGGGGGGATCTCCGGGAGTTTCGAGGGGGTCTAGAGACGTCCCGGAAAAATGCCCGGGATTGGAAATTGTGGAGGGGGGGGAGTCGAAATGGAAGATGTCGCACCATCATAATGCGTAAAATGGGTACTCTTGGTCTAAAATGGGTCATGATAAGGTCTAAATACCGCGTTTCAGGCGTTTTAGAATCACACTACACCGAAAGCAAAACAGAAATACGCATCTTTACCCATTTCTTTTGATATTGAGAGAGTGTTTCCCGCAAGTTATCCGGGATGGCGATGGGCAGGGGGGCGGGCCCTCTCTCCCGCAAAAAAAAGCGACACAGCTATAGCCATGGAGAGGGTGAACCCCTTCCCCCTACCCCCACCCTGAGCCCACCGATGTTCACCCCCTCCCCCACCGACCATCGCCATCCTGGATAAATTCTGGGAAACCTTTCTCTGCATAATTGAAAAAAATTGGAAAAGAGGTGGGTGTTTTTGCCTCCTGTTCAGTGTTGTAAGACTAAAAAAACACCTATTTAGACCATATTTTGACTCATTTTGGACCAAAAAGTACCTATTTACACGCTATTTCAGTGCAGAATTAGCCCTTTCAAACCCCTCCTCACAAACTTCTTATTCCGGACATTTTACCTGAAATGGCTTTAGACCCCTCCACCCTCATGGCGACCCTGCCCCCCCCCCAACAGTGGCTTGAGACCCAACCTACACCTATGCAAACCCACCCCAAAACGTTTTCCTCCCCCTCGACCAGGGCCGATTTGCTTGGATACGTATTTTTAAACTGGTAAAAAATCATTGAAATAAGGACACCCCTCCTGCTGCTGTCGAATCGTCGCCCTCAGCGGCTCGGTTCATGGTCCCTTTCTCTGGGGAAGGACGTTGGTCCTGTCGCTTCTTTTGCGGGCTTTTGACGGGCGTCGACTCCGCCAAAGGAGAAGGTGGGCCGTCGACGTCGAACCGGGAAGAGGCAGCTGCATACGCAACGGTTTCTTCTCTGCCAACAGTGGCAATATGGCCGTCGTCACCATGTAGCTCGTGCTCAAACAGATTGTGTTCGCGCAGTTCAAAGCTGGTCTCGAAGCTGACGTGGCATGCCGCGCACCGCCCTTGCTCGGCCATCTCAACTTTCTTTCTTCCAACTCTCACGCTTTTTTCGACTTTCGCTTTGACTACTAACTAACTGGAGGCGGGAACAGGGAATTCGTTGCATCGTTGCATCTGTTGCATCTGTTGCATCTTTTCAAAATTGCCCGGCGTAGGGCGTAGGACAAAACACGCGCTCCGCGCTCCGCGCTCGTGCGCTCCGCGCTCTGCGCTCACACACTCCACTGCCAGCGAGGATCGAACCCAGGCCCTTCGGTTTTGCAATTTGGTGCTCTATCCACTGAGCTATTGCAGCTTCAAACCACGAACTGGAATACTTTGATTTGGAGTGACACTATTCGCCATATGGTTTCTCATTTTTCACGTCCCAAGCTGGGGTCTGGATGGCCCTTGGGCACCTAAGCCTCAGCATATGTGGCCTAAGCCTCGAAAATCTGGCCTGAGCCTCGCACATCTGGCCTAAGCCTCGAAAAAGCCTAATTTAGTGAAGAAATAATTTGGTGTGGTTGTTCAGAGCGCAGAGCGCGGAGCGCACGAGCGCGGAGCGCGGAGCGCGTGTTTTGTCCTACGCCCGGCGTAGAACAAAACACGCGCCCCGCGCTCCGCGCTCGTGCGCTCCGCGCTCACGCACTCCACTGCCAGCGAGGATCGAACCCAGGACCTTCGGTTTTGCAATTTGGTGCTCTATCCACTGAGCTATTGCAGCTTCAAACCAGAAACTGGAATACTTTGATTTGGAGTAACACTGTTCGCCATATGGTTTCTCATTTTTCACGTCCCAAGCTGGGGCCTGGATGGCCCTTGGGCACCTAAGCCTCAGCAAATGTGGCCTAAGCCTCGAAAAACTGGCCCAAGCCTTGAAAATCTGGCCTAAGCCATAGCATATCTGGCCTAAGCCTCAGCATATCTGGCCTAAGCCATAGCATATCTGGTCTAAGCCTCAGCATATCTGGCCTAAGCCTCGCATGTGTGGCCTAAGCTTCGAAAATCTGGCCTGAGCCTCGCATATCTGGCCTAAGCCTCGAAAAAGGCTAATTTAGTGAAGAAATATTTTGGTGTGGTTGTTCAGAGCGCAAGAGCGCACGAGCGCACGAGCGCGGAGCGCGGAGCGCGTGTTTTGTCCTAGGCCTCAACGCCGCCGCCAACAATGGGGAAAATCTAACCGCGTGGGTCACGCGGGAAAATATATAATACCTACTTGGGGGAGACAATTCGTCAGGGCGCAGTGTTTGGCATACCTGTAACTGGGTCTGGCAGAGTGGGGGGGGGGGGGAGCTGGCCGATTTTGGGGGAGGGGGTCTCCGGAGCAAAAAGTGGGGGGGGGGGGGTAGCTGGCCATTGTTTGAGTTATAATGGTACTTATTGGTCTAAAATGGGTATAAAAAGGGTGTAAACAGTGTTATTTAGCTGTTTTATGGTCATATAACACTGAAAAGCACTGAAAAACGCCAACAGTTACTCACTTTTATCGTTTTAGACATGACGAAGATCCTTTGGGAAAATTCTGGGGGGGGGGGGGTCGGGGGGAGTTGGGGGGTGGTTGAAAAACTAGTGGGGGCCCCCAAAGCCCCCCCAACCACCCCCCCCAGTTACAGGTATGGTGTTTGGCATCGAAAACGCAGCAAAATATAAGCAACTCGTCCAAGCGTTGAAAACAAAATTCGGCTTGGCACTTGTGACTTTGAGAGTGCGCAGTGCGCCGCCTGCTGCGCAAAGGCGTTTGATTGAACGCCGCGCTGCAGTCGCGCGCATTGGCGGATCCAGCGGTGGGGGAAAGGGGGAATTCTCCCTCCCGAAATCGGAAACCTAGGAGGGAAAAAGGGGGGGAAGGGGATAGGCGGTAGGAGACACTAGCGGATCCAGACGGGGGGATAGGGGGGTCTCCCCTCCTGTCAGCTCAGATTTAGGGGGGAAGGAAGGGGAGAGATAAGGGGGAGACGAAGGAAAGAAGGGCGAGCACAAGGGGAAATTTTACGTTTTCCTTGGATTAAGGCACTCAAAAGCGCAACATTTTTGCCTGCGGCGCTGTGGTTCTCTTCCAACTCACGTTTGACTCGTAAGGGAGCTAAAAAATCCCGACATTTTTGTCTATTCCACAGTAGTGTAGTTTGTGCGGTGAAAAATTTGACCTTCTCCCCCCTCTGTCTGTAAATCCTAGATCCGCCAGTGGTAAGAGAAGAAACGCGGCTGAGCGGACCTAGTTTTCAGCATAAAATTGCTTGTAGGTGGTCAAAAACAGCAAAATTTTCGCCTGCGGAGCCGTTTATTTAATCGTTGAAAATGGCCCGATTAGGTGTCCAAACCACTGCCAAAATGGCCCAACATCCAAAAAGTTTCAACAGGGTCCTCCTCCCTTCTGCAAAATCCCTCCCCCTCCGAAATTTTTTTCTGGATCCGGCAGTGCTCGCGCGTTCAAAGTGACGAAGAAGCTGTTAGCTTTACAGTGCAAGCGGATCATCTTGAACCGGAACCGCCGTTCGACTTTTGCGACAGATGGCTCCGCCGTGAGTCAATGGCGCCATTCTGTCACAGTTCGTTGATGGCAAATCGCTTCTCCTTCCCACACGCTGTCCATGACCGAGCGCGACTGGACGTCAAGCGTTGTGGTGTGGAGCTGCTTGCTTGGGTCGACTACTAATGAAATGAGACGGACCCGCCAACGACCACTTCTATCGAATAATGTGGACTATACAAGGTCGGAGTACAAGGACATGACGCGGCGATCCAAAGTGTTGAGCCCAAGCCTAAGTCTAGGCGTAAGCCCAATTCTGGGCCTATCCCTTTATTCAAAAAAGAACGCAGAACAGCAAAGGAAACGTGCACGGCGTGTTGGTCACAAACGGTGCGCCCTCTCAGCCGCTCAACCGCCCCCTGCTCCACCCTTTCATTTATTATCGATTTTCCATCGCCATTTCTGCCACCCCCGAATAGATTTTCCCCGTACTTGGCCTACCTATCACTTGACGTCACTTTCTTGCCTAACGTCACCCCCAACCCATGTGACTTCTGTTGGTTACACTGCGTAATCATTTCTGTAACTGCAACCGGGTCTGGCCGAGCGAGTGGGGGGGGGGGGTCCACAGAGCAAAAAGTGGGTGGTAGCCCCCCATTTATTGACTTATACTGGTACTTTCTGTAAAAAATGGGTATAAATATTAAGCTCTAAATAGTGTTATTTAGCTGTTTTACGGTCGTATCACACTGAAAAGCACTGAAAAACAACCAACATTAACTCACTTTTATCGTTTTATACATGACGAAAATCCTCTGGGAGAATTCTGGGGGGGGTGTTGGGTGGGTGTTGGAAAACTAGTGGGTCCCCAAAGCCCCCCCCCTCCAGTTTACAGGTATGATTGGGCATTAGGTGACTTTTGACGTCAGGCCAAGGGTGCCCTGCATCCTTTAAACTAAGCCGGAAAGTTGGCGTTGATGAAGAATCCGGCATGAATCGGTTGCTGCTGCTGCTAGTGCTGCTGGGATGCGGGTGCTTCGGCCACGCCCACATTCCCGGCCTGGCTCCCGTCTACTTCTGCCCCAAATCGAATCGAGCGCGGAACTGCACGGTTTTGAATCTTTTTGCAGCTTCTGCCCAGTGGCGTAGCCAAGGGGGGGGAAGGGGGGAAGCTTCCCCCTCCGAAATTGTCGGAAGCTCAAATATCTTAGCTTGGTACCCCCTGTTGCAATGTGGCAATTTGTGCGTTTTTCTAAATCTCAATGCAAAAAATGATGAAACCAACGCTAATGAGCCAAATTTTTGCCTGCGGCGCATGATTTAGCACTTAACTAAGGCAAAATGGACCTTTTCAAACAAATGCAACCGGTAATAGTGCACGCATTTTCACGTGTGGCAGATGGTTGTATTGTACTTGTACACAAATGGCAAACGCTGTGGTGGCAAATGAGCGCGAAGCGTGTAGACAGATTATGTCCAAAAGCTTCCCCAGCCGAAATGGCGCAATGTCAAAAAAATTCGACAGGGTACCCCCTGTTGCAAAATAGAGTATTTGACCGAAATTGTTTGCCCCCCCCCCCCCCCGAAATCAAGTTCTAGCTACGCCACTGCTTCTGCCTGCTTGGCTGTCTACCATTTCTCCACCCGCGTTTCTTGCAGAGCAAAATTCCCGTATATGTGAATCGACTGGACAGGGACGGATCGATCGCACCGTTCGAATACCATCAGTAAGAGGGGGCGTAATTGGGTAATTCATTAGGTATCAGTTTTTCACCTGGCCCCTTCAGCTTTGAGTTCTGCAGTGCGACCGACGGCGATAATGATGAGGAGCAGCGGATGCCGGCAAAGAAGCACGCCGACGTGTTCTCGGTCGAGCGCGTTCGACGCTCGCCCTACAACGTATGGACGCGTATCGGTTGTACTGGAACCGCAATGGGCTCATGCTGACGCGGCTGCGTATAGTCGACGTTCGGCGTGCAGCGGGACTGCCAGTTGCTTTGCCGGCAGACGCTCAGGAAGGACGATCCGGCCTCGTTGAGCAGGCTGCGCCGACTGCGACGCGGCGTGGAGCTCGGCTACAGGCACCACTGGTGCGGGCGGCCTGATCTTCGCCTTGGCAGTGCATCCGGTGCGGTGTTACTCTGGCAATTCTGTTAGGATTGTCGGCAACGTGGCGGTGGCGACGCACTGCTTCGAGACGGACGAGCTTGTGCGCGTGTGCCATCTCGGCTTCCCCATGGGCTGTCACGTGGACGCGAGCGGTCGTCGGCAGGACGTCTGCGGCTCTGACGACGTGCGTGCTGGCTGGCAGCTGCCAACGGATGCTCTTACTCGCTCGCTCGCCTCTGTAGCGCTTCCACGAGCTGGGTCGCCATTACCTCTTCAACCACGTCGACCTGGTCATCGAGTACACGTCCGTCCAAGATAGTCCAAGATAGTCCTCCCCCAAGGCTCCAGCACCATCGTCGCCGTCAGCGTCCAACTGCGCAGGTCGCTGGCATTGACTCGTCCCTCCATGAGGACGCATTGCTGCCACGCCCACGCACGCGCGCTTGTGGCCACGCAGCACTGAGCACGACCCTGTCGCACGGCCACGTGCGCACGCACATGCGGACGCTTTCTGCAGCATCAAGCACGAGAGCGATGAGGGCGAGCTGTCGTGCGCGAGCGCCGAGCCGTTTGCACTTCCACTGGGCCCTTTGGAGGACGTCAGCATCGTCTACACGTACAGCGTCCAGTATCGAGTTGGCTTCTTCCTCTGTGACTGGTCTAGTCGACCCAAAGTGAGCCCTGGTATAGCTCGGTTTAGCGAACCACGAACCCAACCACGAACCCAACCACGTACCCAACCACGAACCCAACCACGAATTGGAATTGGAAGATTCGATGGAACCATTTTCTGGGCTCCGTATCGCAGAACAACGCCAAGTGGTGGCTCGTCATTGGCTCCATGTTCGCCATACTGTTTATCGCCGGCGCCGCCTTCCGGGCAATCTCGCGGTCGCTCCGTGGACGGCTCAAGCGCGCCATCAACAACGGGGTGCGTCCTGCCTTGCTCGCTCGCTCCCTTTGGGACGCGCGCGCTCGTGCAAACACAGACACACACACGCACTGGTCGGTGGCAGGTGGAGGCGGTAGAGCGGGAGGGTGACTTGAAAGAGAGGCGACAGCGTCGCGCGATGCTCGTCGCCGTCTACGCCGGCGCTGGCACGACCCTCTTCTGCACTTTTTTTGCACTTTTTAATCCAAAAGGAACTTTTTAAAAATCCCTGAAACCCCCCCTCCCATACCTGTAACTGGTAACTGGGGGAAGGGGTGTGGAGGGGTTTGTTGGCGCCCACTATTTTTCCAACACCCACCCAACTCCCCCCCAACCCCCCCCCCAGAATTTTCCCAAGGGATTTTCACTCAGTCTAAAACGATAAAAGTGAGTAAATGTTGGTGTATTTCAGTGCTTTTCAGTGTTATATGACCATAAAACAGCTAAACAACACTGTTTAGACCCTATTTATACCCATTTTTGTCCAAAAAGTACCAGTATAACTCAAAAAATGGCCGGCTACCCCCCACTTTTTGCTCCAGCCACCCCCTCCCCCAAAAGTGCCGTCTACCCCCCCCCCCACCCCACTCTTCCAGACCCGGTTACAGGCATGCCCCCGGGTCCTAGGTTGGACCCTACCCACACCCTCCCCAACCCCCCCCCCCCCCGAATTTTCAGTAGCTTTATCGTAGCTACTTCAATGGAAAATAAATGTCTCTGGTACAGTGTTTTTGAGCAAAAATCCACCATAAAGTACCTATATTGCGTTATTTAGAGTGTATTTTGACTAAAAAGTACCTATTCTACGGTTTTTACAGTGCATTTTTGACAGAAAATCGATCAAAAAAGTACCTATTCCTTCCTCCCCAGAGCCCACCCCCCCCCTTCGCCAGTTTTTCACCCCACCCACCACCCCCTCCAGAAAGTGCTGGAACCCTCCCCCCAGGTCCATTTCCCGCTTACAGGTATGAGTCCCACCCTGAATTCCTGGTAGCGCAAGTGCACATAAATAAAATAAATGTCCATACAGTAAATCCTCCAATAGTGCCCATGGGGCACTAATGTTTTTTGCGTTTTCGCAAAATTTTACATTAAAATGCTTTAAAACGCACACACGCAGCTGGAATTTAAAAGTTTAATTGAAATACGTGTGTTGCACACATGATTACACACGATGTATGCACTTCTAATGCAACTGGGTAGCATTCAAAATTTAATTTTGGCGCGAATTTAAAATTGACTTGCCCCGGGGGGGGGGGGAGACTAATGGAGGGAGGGCTTCTATTGGAGGATTTACGGTATTTGGCGACTTTTCGAAATCCTACCCTGTTCAGTACAGCAACTGCACCATGAACAACAGACAACAATGACAACTCTCTTCTAGATCTCGGTGGCTGCGCGCCGCTCAACAACTTTGTTCTCACCATCCTCTTCGCTCCAGGGTCAGTCTGCTCAGCGGTCCATTGACCGCTGAGATACCTGTAGATATCCGTAGATACCTGTAACTGGGGGTTGGGGCAGAATTTTTCCAAACTCACTCCAGCCCGAACCCCACCTCCAAATCACTGATATATTTTGTTTTTTGCACTTTTTAATCCAAAAGGAACTTTTTAAAAATCCCTGAAACCCCCCCTCCCATACCTGTAACTGGTAACTGGGGGAAGGGGTTTGGAGGCGCCCACTATTTTTCCAACAGCCACCCAGACCCCCCCCCCACCCCCCTCCCCACCCCCTTAAATTTCCGCCAAGGGATTTTCACTCCGTGATATACGACAAAAGTGAGTAACTGGTGCCGCTTTTTAGTGCTTTAACACTACATGACACTCTTTAGGTGCTATTAACACCCACTTTCACCAAAAAAGTAAAAAAGCGGCCAGCAACCTACCCCCACTTTTTGCTCTCGAGTGCTGTTTTTGCTCTCCCAAGGTGCTGTTTACCCCTTCCCCCCACTCTGCCAGACCTGGTTACATGTGTGCCCCCACCCCACCCCCCACCATAATACCTGTAACCGAGTTTGGAAGAGTGAGGGGGGCTCAATGGTAAAATTCTGGGGGGACTGGAGCAGAAAGTTGGGGGTAGCTGGCCATTGTTTGATGTATAGTGGTACTTTTTTGGTCAAAAACGGGAATAAATACCATGTGATAATTCTGGGGGGTGGTTGGGGGGGGGGGTGTTGGAAATCTAGGTGGGGAATGGTAAACCCCCAACCCCCAGTTACAGGAATGCCCCAAACCTGTAACCGGATCTGGAAGAGTGGGGGGTAGTTGGCCGATTTTTTGACTCATACTGTTTGGTTAAAAATGGGTATAAATAGGGTCTAAACAGTGTTATTTAGCTGTTTTATGGTCATATAACACTGCAAAACACCGATAAACACCAACAGTTACTCACTTTTATCGTTGTAGACATGACGAAAATCCTTTCGGAAAAATTCTGGGGGGGGGGTTGGTGGAATTGGGTGGGTGTTGGAATACTAGTGAGGGCCCCAAAGCCCCCCCCCCCAGTTACAGGTATGGAATGCCCCCCATCCCAAGCAAGTAGTATCACCCCCCCCCCCCCCCCCCCGGGTACAAAAATTCCGATCTTCGTTTTTTGTGGACATTTTGTTTTTTGCAGCGAGCAAAGAGTTGAGGATTAGTCATGTGTTGTGGATTTTATCAGTGGCGGCGCTACATAGGGGCAGGGAGGGGCGCACTGCCCCTCCTAACTTCTGGACTGCCCCCTGCAACTTTTTGCTCTCCATCTTGTACGAGAGCTTCTGTTGTGTGTGTATGTGCATAACAAATTTAAAATGAGAACCTTTGATTGGAGGACAGGCGAGTCCTTCACTGCCAATCAAGATATTGGGGCAGAGTCGCAAAAGCATGGCTGAAGGAGAGCGCAACCCACTCAATAGCGCGCTTCACCCATTCTGGCGGCGCGTAAATAGGCGTTCGCTCTCATCATCGCACGCACTGCCCTCCCCCCAAAAGCGCAGAAATGCAAAGCTTGACGGCTGTTGGGAATTTGCTGAGATTTTTTGCAACAGGATACCTGCCAGCCACCCCCTGTTTAAATTTGAGCTCAAAGGGTGGAGACGAGGGGCGAAAGGGCGTATGTAAATTATACTCAATTTCAACGCCAAAAAATGAAAAAAACGACGTTCAACAGCCAAATTTTCGCCTGCGAAGCAGGGTGTAGAGGACAAAACTTTGGAACAGCGCTGATTTTTAACAAAAAATGGGCATTTTCGGTGCACGTTTTGACGCGTCTGCCACAATTGAGTAGTGTCCTAAAAATCTGGGAATTATGGGAAAGATGTGGGAGCTACTCTGTGAGGTTCCCAAGTACTAGGGTAAAAAATGTACCCTAGTAAAAAATTTAAAAAAAAACCCTAGTAGGGACGCACGCAGCCGAATAAAAAAGTTGTCTGCGGCGCTGGGTTTTCTGAGAAGGCGATGTACATAGGTGTACGTATTGTGGGTCTCATGTATCGACCGTTTATCTACCTTTTATTTTCAAAAAGGTGCCTGCTGCGCCTACTCCACGTGCCACACTTTTAAGCTGACATCAGACACTGGTGGATGGTTGCAAATAAAATCACCAGTATCTTGACCTCCCCGGAAATGTTCCGGGACCCACCCTGGTTATGCTGGCCTGTACGGCTCCAACTTTTCAAACCGCCCCCTGTAACTTTTGGACTGTCCCCCCTAACTATGAATCCTAGCGCCGCCACTGGATTTTATGCGGCCATTTTGTTTTTGGCAGGGGTGCTTACGACTACGATCTTATTCCACGCGATTCAAAATTTCCTTATGACTACGATCTCGTGTTTAGGTGGCCGTTTTGTTTTTGGCAGGGGGCCAAGAGTGCAGTGGCCAAGGGGGGGGGGGGGGTTCGTTCACTGCCAGAGGGGGTCATAGATGACGTGAGATGACGTCATCGTCTCTGCACTGTCAGAGAGGGGGGAATCCGCCTAAAACGTAGATCAGAATTTTTGTACCCTGGGGGGGGGGGGGTGACACTACTCAAACATTCCTGTAACCGGGAATTGGACCTGGGGGGAGGGTTTGGGCACTTTCTGGGGGGGGTGAAAGTCTGGAGGGGGAGGGGGTCTGGGAAGTAAAAAATAGGCACTTTTGGTTGATATTTGGTCAAAAAGACACTGTAAAAACCCTAAAATAGGTCCTTTTTAGTCAAAATACACTGTAAATAACCCAATATAGGCACCGTCGATTTTTGCTCAAAAGCACTGTACAAAACACTGCAATTTACTGTTTCAAATTTCTGGGGGGGTTGGGGGGGGGGTAGGGTCAAAGCCAGCAAGGGGAGGGAATCCCCCCCCAAAACCCTCCCCCAGTTACTATGATCCCAAGAAGCCGCCCTTCCCTCTATGCAAAAGTGCTCGTTCGACGCTGCAGGCTGAGTTTGGCCGCACTCTTTGCGGCTTACTCGGTGTGTGTTCCGGTACAAAGACTGCAGCGACTCCCTTCCCTTGCGTGGGATCATCCCTTTGCTGCTTCTCTCCTGACCCGCCTTCAATGACGTTTTCATGCCCATGGGCGGCTTTTTCGCGTGGTCTCCTTTCGAATAGGCCCAGCCAAGGGCGCCAGCCGCAGGGACACGCTGCTTCCGCATGCGCCTCTCCTCTACTTGATGCTACCTCCATGGGCGGCCTCGTTGCTGAAGCACGAGGGCTGCTTGGTGAATACGAGTGCGTTTTAGCGCGCGTCCTGCTTTGGCACTGACGTGGACGTTGGCCGAACGGCAAATACGCGACTGCGACACTGCCACTCCCTGACGCGCGTGCAACCTCGCGATCTGTGTGCCTACTTTGATTCTCGCTACCTCTCGACGTCTCTCTCAGGCAAAGACGAGTCTTCGTCACATCGGCAGCTAGTAGACTACGTGCTCGCATCGTTTGGTGTCGTCGAAAGCGCAACCGTTTAAGCGCAGCGTCATTTTTCGGTTTTATGGGTCCTGCTGTGGCCCGGGGTATTACTAGTTGGCAGGGGCGCGCGGGAAAATTGCCAATGTTTAAACGTGGGGAGCAGGGTATGCGGTTTTGGGAGGGGCTAGAAAGCCGCCCTGGCTGCCACCAACAATCCATACATTACTTACCTAACCTAAACTTGTATTAAAAATTGTTAAAGATGGGGATTACACTTGAGCTTAGGTTTAGGCGTAGGCTTAGGCACGCACGCACGCTGCCTTGGCCTCGAGACTGACAATTGGACCAATTGGGGTAACATAAGATCAACTCGATCAATGTGTTGCTGGATAAGTGTGGTAATTGAGTTGCTGTCCTTCTGTGTTTACTGTGATGCCATGCTGCACTGCTATCACTGATAGAGCACACAAATTCGATTATGATTTCAAGGTCCTCATGACATGGACAAGCGCAATGGACATCAGAAGCAGCAGTTCACAAAAGTTAACAGTTGTCACATTCGTCAGAACTGAGCATGCATCTTCAGCAGATTCGAGATCTCTGGACCGTCGCCCAATTAGCCACAGCACTGCCAGCGCCAGCCAACGCCAGGGTACCACACCCATTCACCATTCGACGCCATGTCCGATCTGGGTTGACTGGCGGGATTGAAGGAACCGCTTGACTATGCAGCTTGGACGCCCAGTTCGACTTGTAGCTTGATGAAACTCAGAGAGTGACTGAGCAAGCGCTGGACGACCTCTCAATTTATACGCGACCACTGTTGAGTAATGTGTTTGGTGTGACGCACAATCAAAGACAAAGTACGATTGATTGAAGACTTTGAACTCAACGCAAGTGCCAATGTGTTACACACTGACGCAAGTGCACTGGTCGAACGCACTCCATCACTATTCCCACCTTTACACTGTGTGTGCGTAACTCTGCGCGCACGCCTCAGCACAAGTACAATGTTCAAAGTCCTTGATTGGCCATGTTGAATGCGTCATGCCAAACAGATTAGGCAACATTGCTCACGTATAAATGGTCAGGTTGTCCAGCATTTGCTCAGTCACTCTCTGAGTTTCAACAAACTACAAGTCGAACTGGGCGTCAGAGCTGAATAGTCAAGTGGTTCCTGCAAGTCCCACAAGTCCATCCAGATCAGACATGGCGTCGAACGGTGAATGGGTGTGGTACCCTGGTGTCGGCTGGCGCTGGCAGTGCTGCGGCTGATTGGGCGACCGTACAGAGATCCCAAATCTGCTGAAGACCCCTGCACATTTCTGACCATTGTGACACCTATGTATAGCATAATGCCTTTTGAGAACTGATGATGCTGTCTTGTACATTTGTCTTTGCGCGATCAACTTCGAAAAGAACATTTCGTTGATTGCAATCCAACCATGGCAGAGTGCATACCTACCTGTACATATGTATAGACACATTGTATTGGTTCATGTCATTTCTTCAAGTACTGATAATATGCACGCGTTTCGCTTGTCACAGAAGTTGACTTTGCAACATGCACACACACCACTGTGCTACGAGGCGTATCGAGTGGATGTATCGTGCAAGCGAACCATTACACACGAAACGAACCGGGTGTCACACGTAGAAAAACCGACACGACGGAAACAACGTTCTATGTATGTACTCAGCTTACACTGGTAGTGCAAAGAAAACACCTTGAGTTCGCAACTGTCAACTGTTCTGATCTGAAGAGACTGACTGCATGCTGCTTTCAGTGACTTCTGCCTTCTTCTTCTGGTTCCCATATAGAGGCGCTTAGATGCCGCCGCTTTCAGGGGCCGCAACGCCCCTCGTGGTGGCAGAGGCGCTTTTCTGTAACATTACTGCAAGTCAAAAGGCTGAAAAAAAAAGTATGAAGAAAAATGCTCGCGAGCGCCGCCCAGCTGCAGTGTCGACTTTGCTGATCATCTGGCCATTCGACTATCTCTATCTGCTACACACGTACTTCCCATGTACAATACATACGTGCGTTGGCTGCTCGTGCGACACACACACTGCGTGCGCTCTGGTCCAACGGAGCGGGAAGAACCAACCCAGAGTTTGTCCTCGACGAGCTCCAAGAGGGGCGCGAGGCCGGTGGCGCAGCAGGCGCGCACGACGACCGCGCAGCAGACGAAGCTGCAGACGGCCACGACCAGCTCGAGACACAGCAGCGCCGTCCAGAACAGCAGCCAGTAGATCGGGTAGGAATCCAGCGCTGCTGCAAGAAAACGGTGGGCGTGCGTGCGTGCGTGCAAAATGCATACATTAGCCCAGGCATCGAGTCGCGCGGCACTCAGACACACTCGCGCCGGTCGTAACGAGGTGTCCCAGAAACCAGGAGCAGATGGGCATCGCCTGAAGGAGCACCGAACCCACGACGACGACCGGCTGCGCTGCAGCCAGCAGGCGCGATCGTTGCGAGGCGCTGCAACGACTGGGGCGGTCTTTACATCGCACATCAAACACACACGCGAGCATACCTGTAACCGGGAATTGGACCAGGGGGAGGGTTGGGGCACTTTCTGGGCGTGGGTGGGGGGGGGGGGGTGAAAATCTGGAGGCGGGGGTCTGGGAAGGAAAAAGGCACTTTTTGGTTGATTTTTGGTTAAAAGCACTGTACAAAACACATTACAATTTACAGTTTCAAATTTCTGGGGGTTGGGGGTGTGGGTGGGGTCAAAACCAGCAAGTGGGGGAGGGACCCGCCCCACCCAACGCCCCCCCCCCCCCAGGGACCCCCCAAAATGATTTGCAGAGGGGGTTGAGGAACTTGCCAACTGCCCCGGCCTGGAATTGTTTTTCTCGATTCGCCCCCACACGCACGCACGCACGCACGCACGCACGCACGCACGCAGGCACGCACGCACGCGTAGTAGCCGAGCATGCCGGTGATTGCGACGAGCAGCTCAGATACATAGCTCGCTCGATCGATCGATCGGAACGATTGGTCACCGAGCACTGAAACAGAGGGCTGCATGACTTGGCCATCACCACCCGACCTGACGTCGGCCGACCACTGCTGATTCGTCAAGAAAAGATCGAGCTGCCGCAGGCTCACTGACAGGATTTGTCACTGTACCTTGGATGATTGCTCATGTCTCGACGCTCGGCGCTAGCATGACATTTAATTTGGTCATGTATTTTTTGTTTGGCCTACATCTATGTTGAATTTCAGCTAAATCCGTCCAACCAGTATTCCTCTAAGGGGGTGCATATAGGTAGTTTTAATACACCCTGTGCATAGCTCCCAAGCATATGTAGTTTGACAATAAATTCTCAAAGCAGAAAGCAGTTTAGATTTGCGGAAGCTCTTAGACCAGCAGCCTTACTAATCTGGTTGCAATGTTCAGTGAAACGAAGGTCTTTGGAAACAATGACGCCCAGGTCACGCATGGTTTCTACCGTGGATACCATAGCTGTGTTCCTCCCACACCGCAGTTTGTTCTTTCCTTGCGATTTATTCCAAGGTGAAGGACTGCACATTTGGACAGAGAAAGTTGGAGCTGATTTTTGTTGCACCATTGATAAATTGCATTCAGGGAGCTTTGCAACTTGCTGCGGTCGTCTACTGATTTGGATCGAAAATACAGCTTGCAGTCATTCGCAAACAGTTTGAGCGAAACTTGGTTTGCAACAGCTGGCAAGTCGTTGATAAGAATAAGAAAAAGGAGTGGACCTAGCACGCTACCTTGAGGGACTCCACTACCAACTGGCGCGCTATCAGAACAAGTGTCATTTACTTTGACCCGTTGGGTGCGATTTGTTAACCAGGTCGTTGGCAACATCCAAGTATGCGATGTCAACAGGTTGTCTAGCATCCAATACTCTAGTCCAGTCATTCAGACATTCTAGAAGTTGACTAACAGTGCTATGTTTGGCCAGTGCTAACCGTGTTGCGCAGAGCTGCATTGGATTGCATGTGTGTTAGTACACGTTGTTTGATGAGACTTTCGAAAAGTCTAACCGGATGTACTGGTGAGGTAATTGGAAGCGTTGTTTTTGGCGCCCTTTTTAAACACGTGTGTGATGTTGGCGCACAACCAGTCGGGTGGTGTCAAGGATAAGTTGAAGATTCCCATAAGTGGGTAGGCAATCGCAAGGGCCACTCTCTTTAATAAATACGGCAGAATTCCGTCGGTCCCTGAGGAGAACTTATTGGGCAGCTTAGAAACAGCTAGATACATGTCAAAACTCTAACAAAGTTTGGAGGTAGCATGCGTACATGGGTTTGAGAAGACAATTACAATGGCTCATTATTGTCTGTGACAAAAACTGAACTGAATTGATCGATTAAAACGGACGCTTTTTCAGCATCAGTATGCCTAAGCGATCCATCAGAGGCTTTGAGGGAAGCTACTGAAGGAATTGTCTTCATATACGCCCGAGTGTGTGTGTGTGTGGGGGGGGGCGTGGTGTGCGTGCGTGCGTGCGTGTCACGTGTGCATAAGCCATAAGCTAGATGTATAAAGCCAAGCCTTGAGTGCTTCCATCCCCTATTTCTGCCAACTCCATAAGACAACACGAGTCGTCCCACATAGCTCGCCGAGACAGTTTCCCCTAACTAACAACGATAACACTATGCAATCATCCGTCACTTTCCACTGCCTCTGGAGCTGGCACTAGAACTTGTCAAAGTCGGCAATGGGATAGTGCTCTGGGTATTTGGCCAGATGATCGCGCAGCTCTTTCCTCTGCTCTACCAGATTGGGTGGCATCTCCTTGTAGACGTCCGTGAACATCAGCTCGGGAGAGGGCTTCTTGCGCTTCTCCGCCGCCGAGAACTCCTGGAGAACCTGCCGTCGGCAGTCCTCCAGCCACGACTTGTTCTCTTTGGCAGACCACAGACTCTGACTCTCGAGGTAGAGACGCAGACGCGTGATGGGGTTGTACTTTTCGTTCCAGAAGGCGACCTCGTCCTTATCCCTAAAGTGGAGCTATTTCGGTGCACATTACAGGAGGTATTTTGGTGTGACAATTACATGTGCGGGGGTGAAACACTTTCAATCCCCAACCTGTAGGCGGAGCTGTCATCACTGGTCGAATGGTGGCCAACTCTGTACGTCATGGCTTCTATGAGCACTGGCTGGTTCTGCAATTGGGCAACTGTGCGAAACACACACAATATTTCGGACATTTATCAAGTAAAATTCTGCCTCGAGCGCATGCTTTCTGGCCAGCGCGGTGGCATTGTGAACGGCAAAGACGTCGTTGCCGTCCACCCTGATGGTGACCAGACCATAACCCACTCCCTTAGAGGCGATGCCATCGCCTGAATTGTTTTCCTTCGGACTACGCAATTTTTTTTATTTGTCAGCAACTAATATATTGTTCAGAAAACGCGCTCCTAAATCTGTGGACGTTTGACCACTCAGCTGAGTCACTGCTAGCTGGCACACCTGTGAGCATAGGTACCTGTAACCGGGTTTTTGAAGTGGGGAGAAGGTGAGGGAGGGTCGGAGACCAATCTGGGAGTGTGTGGGGGAAAGCAGATTGAAAGAGGGAGGTCGGGGGTGTCAGAGGGAAAAAAGTGTACCTAAACAGTGTCTAAATATGCACTTTTTGGTCAAAAAATAGGCTGAAATAGAATATAAAGCGTTATTTAGCTGTTTTAGGGTCAAAAAACACTGAAAAAGACGACAAATACACTACTTTTACAGTTGTAGACAAGTTGGAAAACTTAAGAAAAATTCTGGAGGGGGGGAGGGTTGGGGAAGGGCAACTTCCGCTCTCGGGGGGGGGGGACCCCCCAGTTACATGTATGGCTGGGAGTGGGTTCTGCGCGTGGGTGGGTCCTCGGAACAAAAAAAAACTGCTACCTTTTGGGTTTAGTCAAAACTAAATACTAGGCACTTTTCAGTCAAAATGCACTTGTAACCATACATGTAACTGGGGGGGGGGGGGGGGGGGGGGGGGGGTTGCCCGCCCCCCAGCCAGAATTTTACCCCTACCCAGCCCCCCCCCCCCAGACCCCCCCCCCCCAGAATTTTCCTGAAGTTTTCCAACTTGCCAACAATTGTACAAAGTAGTGTACTTTTTGCCTTTCTCAGTGTATTTTGGCTTTAAAACAGCTAAATAACGCTATTTATAGCCCATTTTAAGGCATTTTTGACCTATTTTTGACTGAAAAGTGCCTATTTAGACACTATTTTGGAACATTTTTTTCCCTTCTGGGACCCCCTCCCTCTTCAAATCTGAGTACCCCCCTCCACGCCCCCCCCCAGAAGTCTCTCAGACCCCCCCCCCCCACTTAAAAAACCCGGTTACATGTATGCTTGTAACACAGTGTACCCCTGTACTGTTCCGAGGCTGGCGTGGAGATGGCGTATCCGTTGTTGCGACAGAAGAAGATGACGGGACACTCGAGCGTCGCGGCGAAATTCAGGGCCGCGTGCGCGTCGCCCTCGCTCGCCGAGCCCTCGCCTGCAAGCATAGGTCGCACGTAGTTAGGCTGTACAGGCTGTATGGGTCGCTACACAGCCGCCTGATGAACACGTGTGCGTGCGTGCGTGCGTGCCAGGTGCGCACCACACACATGTTGTCATCGTATAGGTGCTGACTGGGGTCGAAGCCATACCTGTAACCGGGTCTGGCAGAGTGGGGGGGGGGGGGTAAACGACACGTTGTGAGGGGGGGGGGGGTCATGGAGCAAAAAGTGAGGGATGGGGTAGCCAACCATACTTTTACTAAATCACCTTCACAAATTAAAGCACCAACTTTCACAATTCACACTAATTGAAGCACACAAGTTTGCAGCCTTGCACATGTTCGTGTGAACTGGTTCTTGCACAAGTTGTGTGAACTGAAAAAGGTGATTTCATCACCTAGCCACGTTGATTGGTCCAAAAGCCAGGGGGGGGGGGGTCTCTGGAGGTTTCGAGGGGGGGTCTAGAGCTGTCCCGGATAAAATGTCCGGGATTGGAAATTGTGGAAGGTGGGGGGGGGGGGGTCGAGATCGAGGATGTTGCACCATAATAACGTGTAAAATGGGTACTTTCGGTACAGAACGGGTTCAAGATAAGGTCAAGATAAGATAAGATAAACAGCACTTTTGAGGCGTTTTTTGGGCTACACTGCACCGAAAATAAAAAAAAACACGTATCTTTAGCCAATTTTTTCGATATTGAGAGAGGGTTTCCAACAAATTATCTGGGATGGCAATGGCCAGGGGGCCCCTCCCCGCAAAAAATAGCGGGACAGCTATAGCCAGGGGGAGGGTAAACCCACCCTAGACCCCCCTGAGCC
This sequence comes from Paralinhomoeus sp. GSCO2_6, assembly GCA_030248085.1. Lineage (NCBI taxonomy): Eukaryota > Metazoa > Nematoda > Chromadorea > Monhysterida > Linhomoeidae > Paralinhomoeus > Paralinhomoeus sp. GSCO2_6. The sequence goes on from JASAMY010003334.1 coordinate 32,827, forward strand.
CATAACATTGGTGTGTGTGTGTGTGTGCTTGCTTGCTTGCTTGCCCCTTCACAAAAAGAACTCCCAGCCACTCACCAAAGTAGACGATCACCACCCTGCCTTTCGCCTCTCTCTTAAGTGCGTACGCCGAGCCGACTGCCTGTGGCAGCTGGGTGCTGAGAGGGCTCGAGATCTGCACGAAGTGCAGGTGGCTGGCCCCGTAGTGGCAGGGCATCTGGCGAGCCTTGCCCCAGTCCCCGAGGGTGCCGTAGCACTGGTTCATGAATTGGGAGAGAGGCATGCCCCGGTAGAGGAGCACACCCGCCTCCCGATACTGGCCGTAGACCAGGTCGGTGGGCTGCAGAGCGGACGCGGAACCCATGTGCGTCGCCTGGAATAGGTTATTTTTGCTTAACGAACCGTTTGGGGGGGGGGGGGGGGCGTTCCGCCACAGTAAAGATTGCTCTGAAAAGCTCTAGAAGGCGTTCATTTCTTGAACCCACCCTCTACCCTGGGCGTTCATTGAACGGGGCGGGGGCGTTTATCGGAGGGGCGTACGTTCTTTGGAGGATTTACGGTACTCTCACGTTTATCATTTCAGACCGGTTGAAAATCCTCTAGAAATGTGCTGAAGAGGGGGTCGGTTGGAAGCAGTCGCGGATCCAGAATTTTTCGGAGGGGGGGGGGAGATTTAGCAGAAGGGGGAACCCTGTTGAGATTTACAGATGCTGGGCCATTTCGGCGACGTTTTGGGCACCCAATCGGCGCATTATTGGCAAGTAGTACATAAAATCGGCGCCGCAGGCGACAGATTTTTGCAATGTTCGGCCACCTACACGCATTTTGCGCGGAACAGTATGTTCGCTAGGCACGTTTCTTCACTTCACTTCACTTCACTTCACGGCACAGAACTTTATTTTCGATTTCGGAAGGGAGAATTCCCCATTTTCCCACCCTGGACCGCCACTGGTTGGGGGGGGGGGGGGGCTGAAAAATTCTGGGTGACCTCCCCCCCGAGACACGCACGCGCGCACCGGCACCTATGTGGGGTTTCGCGTATCTCGGCCAAAAATGTCCAAAAGGACACCGTTTTTTTTCTCGCCAGAAGCTCCTCTCAACTTCTGACCCCCCCCCCCACCACCGAAGAGACCGACCCCTAGCCCCCTCTCCCAGACTGGCACGCTCGCCCAACACCGACATGCGTACACACGCACGCACTAGCACGCTACCTCTTCCCCAAAGTTGGTCATGTAAAAACTGATTCTGCCCTGCCGCTGAGCGTCATAGAGTATCTTGTCCATCTGATCCAACATTGTCATATCCTTGTAGATCTTGATCAGTTCGTCCCTGTCGATACTGACGGCCGGTGTACCCACGATTCGACCCTCTTGATCCATGACGCGATAGATCGGGATACATGGCTGATCGGCCGGATCGATCGCTGCCAACTGATCGGTAAATTTCACGTCCTTGTTCGACAGACACTTTGAGAAAGCCGCCAACACGGCAGAGTCAGCAGCAGCGCAGCGTCTAACATGGTTTAGCGGCGAGAAATTTGGGAAACTAATGGGGACGCACAACGCAACAATTTCAATCAAAATCGACAAAAACAAAATCAATAAACCAAAATAAAAAACGAACGAACCTGCTGGCGGTCAGGGAATAGCCCCTGCGCACGGTGCGCTGCAGCAGAGGCAAAACCAATTTTAGCGACATCTGCTCTTATTTTCTTTTTTAAATGTCGCAATGTCCAATGCCCAAATTAAAGAAATTCTGAGGAATCCATTTATTGGCACAGATACTTCGGAAAAAAATGTGTTGGCTAACGTAACACGCAGCTAACGCAAAAGCTTTATCTCAGCTACAGAGCATTCCGTTCATATAGCGTGCAACTGTTACGACCAAACGCACACACGAACACGCGTCTCCCTTGACGAACTCGTGTCGAAGAACGCACGCAGTGCTATACGGGCGGCGCGAATTGAAATCGACTGCGTTGCGACGTGCTTTATTTCGCGGTTTTATTCATTAACTTAATTTCTGTCAACAGACGACGATAACAAAAAGAAAACGCAAAAACAAGCAGTAATCAAACAATTAACAAGTTATTCAGGAATAATGGAGTTCTCGTTCGTATCACGTCCGAATTTCCTCTCAAATAAGTGATCGAGCCCAAAAATCACTTCGACCAGAATCAGAAGAATAATGATCCACTCCAATCTAGAAGGCACAACAATAAAAATACCGGTGTTCGCTTTAATAAAAGAAACACAAAACACCTGGTAGACTTTTCGTGTGAAATGAACCCATCCACCAGTGTGATGACGCTTTCGCTAAAAAATTCCACGGTACGCGCGTGCGTGTCTGCCGTCACACACACACACACACGCACACACACACACACACACACACACACACACGCCGCACGCACACACGCACACGCGCGCGCGTACGCTAACCAATAGTCGATTTTCGCGTTCAAAGCCTGCAGTCTGTGGGGCACGTCAAAGTGTCGGATCGTCTGCCTATAAAACTCGAGCAAGTCGCTCCGACCCTCCCAATAGACGTCGGGCGTCAAATCGGCCGCCTGCCAATTCAAGTTCAAGTCTTGCCTGAACATTTTCGATTTTTTTCCAGCGCCAAAAATTTAATGACGCAATTTGAAAACATATAAAACTAAAAGCAGCACCGCAGGGAGGCGAGCTGGCCCGCCAGTTGCAGAACGCGCCGACGACTGAGGGGAATGCAGCCCGATTGGAGAATCTGAATACGCGATTGAATTTAATTTAGTTCCAAAAATTTTTAAATAGCGAATGTCTACTACGCAAGCCTCATGTCATCACGCGCAGGATAACGCACAATTCCAAACATCTTGATGAAACTCCACTTGACAACTACCATAATGGAGTCAGAACGGTACGCTAGCCCTTTGAAGGGGAGGGGAGAGTCACAAAACACAACAATGAACGCGAAACACCCAAATTACCAAACTGGAGAGGTTGAAACAACTTTAGAAATGTCTTGGGTCGGTGGATGGGGTAGAGTCCAATCTGGATACTTCTGCATCACTTACCTGGCTACGCCATGGTGTACACCAAAATGATGGACAGAAAAATACTCGCATCGAGAAAGGAGGGAGGGGGTCTCTAGACTCACGCCAACAACCCCCCCCCCCCCTCCACGCGCAACAGCAACAACAACAAACGTGCAACTCACTTTTCCCGCTTCCATCAGAGGCCGCGCCACATCGCCGAACAAGTTCTCAAAGGTTCCAAGCTTCACTAAAAGATTCAGAAGATGAAGTAACTGTTCACAACTTCTATCGCATCTCATTATTATCTCTGCAATACTAAAAGAAATCACAACAACCTGACACGGCCACGCCATGTGAAAAGCTGAATCGAGTCAGGATAGAGTGCTCAGTGTTCTCGGCGAAATCCAGTCCACACAACTTCAATGTGTCCCTGTCAATTCTCACCCTGTTGTTGCTCCTAAACAAATCAATGCAAAATCGCAGAAATTAAAGCACATAAGCAACACGCTTTTTAATGCTTCCATTATCAACAACTACAAGAAAAAAACGTCAAAAAGGCCAACGCAAGCAGGAAGTGACATAACTATTGTTTTCAAGCACATGGAAGCTGTCAGAGAAAACAAAATCTATTTGAATGGTCCTTACACCGATTTGCAACTTTTGAAGAGTCCATTTAGGGGTCACCAACAAACTACAACTGGGACGTATCATATTGAGCAACATAAAATCAAGCAGATACAAACAAACGACCAACCCCTTTGTTTCAGAGGTGTCAGCTGCTGCCAGCTCATATTCCAAATCATCCCATTCAGCGTCAGTAATGGACTTCTCAAATGACTCAATTTCATAGTGCAGTAAGTGCTGCAGAATTTCATCTCGCTGAAAGGATACATGTGTAAATTCATAAAATGACATTTGCATGACACACAGCCCACTTAGTGAGCTCATAAATTCAAAAGTACCACCTCCAAATTGTTCATGCTCCAAAAGACCACCACACCATCTGAGAAGACAAAAAATTCTTTGATCTGTCTACTACCATCAGAAGCATTCTCCTTTGGAAAGAAATACAAGGCTTCCTGGGTGTCTGAAATGAATATGATATTTGAAATGGCATGCAGTTATTGTCATAGCACTGCATGCTCAATGTGTCAACTGGGTGCATGCATGTGTGTGTGTGTGTGTGTGTGTGTGTGTGTGTGTGTGTGTGTGTGTGTGTGTGTGTGTGTGTGTGTGTGTGTGTGCTTTAGCATGAGTGACCATGGCCTTGCCAAGTGTCAATCAATTAGAATGTCGTACTCATAAATGTCTGTACACCACTTTGGCTGATGACTGACTGACCTGGTACAGCCAGCCACCTATATGTAAAATTGGTGGCATGACAGCAAGAGCATATTACTTTCCAAGCAAACTACCTAGCTCACCAGAATCCAATCTATAGCTGTAATTACAAAGCCTTAGGGTGTCCATAAAGGGAGCCTGTAAATCCAACAATCTAATCTAACAGCCACAAGTCCTGCAGGCACCAGTCTTCTCTTCAACTTAGAAAATGTACTCTGCAAACACGATCCACTCATGCTCAGCAACGCCCAGTGAAAGCAACACACAGATGGAAGAAACTTCACAACTAATGCAAGTGCTGTCCCCTTGTGTTTTCATACTCAAATGTCTGGGTCTGTGTCCCACAAAGCAAATGCCAGCTTTAGTACAGCAACTGTTGAAACCAATTCCTTACATTTTCCTAGTATTTGGCTCAATTATGGCCATCACAACGCTGACCCATTGGGAGCCTAAGAACTTCACAACACTGGTGAGGTTTGCTCTATTCTACAGCAATTTCTTTATGCTAACACATTGGCAGTACTCTAACAAATGACAAATAAGCTGCAAATAACAAACATGTGTGACCTCTCAAACTGATTCATAGCCTAAAAGACAAGGTAAATACCGGGCTGGTATCCACCCCCTAAATCTGAGTCTCCACTGTACCGGGCAGGTATCCACCCCACGTAATCTAACTTTAAAAATACTTTATGGTACACAGAGCATCACTGCGACACAAATAAACAGAGATTATAGTGCTCCAGCTGAACGACTCCTGGCTGGCCCTGACTAGGTATCTAAGAAAAATGTAAGAATGGCAATATCTTAACATCGACATACATAGTGGTGTGGTGGTGGTTCTGGTAGCTAGCGCGCGTATCAAAATCGAGCCTCAGCAAATCGTTTAATCTTTCGCTTTGCAAATATCTCTCTGCCCACATAATTCTTTTAGGTGATAGGTTTAAGCACATATTCGAGTAATTTTAATTTAATCGATTTGTTTAATAACTTGGTACAAATTTCATATAATCGTGTTTAATAATTCGTAAAGTGAATGGCACTTTGCAATCACGAGCGTGTCGATCAGGGTTGACGAACCTCTAACGCACTGATGAGAAGCGATTGATCTGCCTATGTGTTCAAGGAAAAAACGCTAACCCGCTAAATGCGTAAAAAAATTAAAGAAAGCATACCATCTACATTTGTTTATAGCTATTCAGGCCATGGGCGCGCGCGAACACATAGATTACGTGGGGTGGATACCTGCCCGGTACAGTGGAGACTCAGTTTTAGGGGGTGGATACCAGCCCGGTATTTACCAAAGACAAGACAGTAAGAACCCGTCTATTGGTAGTATTTTACACTTTGTACAACAGACAAAACCTTATTGCATTACAAGTTCTCTTGGCCTTTTCAGTATAATTCACATATCATACTATTTTTTATTGTCCAAAGTGAAGCAGTCAAGTCATATCAGTCCTGCTTCCAGTGGTTCAAGGAGTCAGGACCAGTGTTTAAGGTTGTTGACATTTTTTTCTTCAGTTGACATTGCTAACACTACAATCCTCCAAAAAACACAGCAGGTAGTGGTGGCCTAGACACAATTTTGCATAGGGAGGGGCAAGCTTCCATAAATACACATTTTCCATTGATTTTGGCAAAAATATTATGTGCTGTAAGCAACATTTTCAGCTTTTCAACTATGCTACTGTCAGCAGTCTGAGCTAGCTCATGTGTCAACAAGGTCTCACTTTGATTGCATCAGTGACCACAATAGTTCTCAACAAATATTGTTCATAATCATTGCATGGGGAGCAGTTAGGCACTTTTTTAAGGCACAATTCAATGAAATGATTATACACACATGGAAAATATTAGTGCAGGAACATAGTATTGCCATAAAACTTCATGCTATCCACTTCAGCTGAGCAAAATACTGAACAATGAACGCATGTCCAGAAAGGACTGGAACATCAGTCTTGCTGTGACAGTGGTGACACTGATTGTGACATGGGGTGGGTGCATTGGTATAGTTTTGGGCCCACTAATTGTTGGAACTCAAAATCACATGATTGAAGCTGAACTGATGGCTGCAAACAAGAGCTTCCTGTGAGTTGTTTGAGACAGTGAATGCATCTTACAGAAAAAAAATGATGTTGTTAAAATCTAATCGGAAGACATCTATCACACTCATGGTTCATAGTGTGCCTGTTAAGAAAATCTTTCAAATGACATCACCTCCTCCACCTGCAATGAGCCCTGCAATTCAGATGATAGAATGTAGTGTTTAAAGAAACAAGCAAGCTTTTGCACAAACTATGAGCACTGAGCACTTATCATCATCATAATCATCATCATCATCAATTAATATCTACTATAGACTTTAGCCAAAGCCTACTTTAGACACTTCCCTCTAGTGATTCCACAACTGGACTACATTGGTTACACAATTATCATTGTCTTCTGCATGGTATGGGGTACATCAATAACAGTGTTCCTGTCAATTTGCCTTCAATTGAGAGTATGGTATAATTCTCACTTTTCTACCTATACTTTCTAACTGTTCTATTTGAATTGAAGATGGCATTTGCCAAGATCAACCTGATGGTTTCAAAGGAGTCAGCAACTTCCCTGACAGCCACTACTCTCGCATACTATTCTCGACACCATGCCAACATCATCAAAGCTGTCTCACTGGCTGAAGAAATGTTCAGCAGATTCATCTTAGTTCAATTTGGTTCAACTGTGCCAGCTTACATTCTTATGACATACATTTGTTGGACAGTGTTTGGAGAGTCACTCATGCATGGTCTTCTTGAACAAGCTAGAATGGCATCCTTTCTAATCTGCTATGGTGTATATTTGGTAGCACTGGCAATGATACCGGACATGATTATGACCGAGGTTTGCAGTTACTTTCAAACCTTAAACAATTTTAAATGGGTTCACACCACACCACAATAAAAAGTTTTCATGCATACATTTGTACCTACTGGGGTACCTATATGAATGTGTACATGTGTACTATGTTATGTGTACATGTGTAACATGGGCCTTGAAGCCAGTGTCATATGTAATAGTGTTGCTTATACAATAGTGTTGCGGCAAAACTTGAAAACTCTTGCACCATACTCTTCTAGAGGAAAAGACCATAAGTCACGTTTGGTTGAAATTGGAAGTGGCAATCAGAAGTGCAAAATTATTTTAAAATTCAAACAATTTTTTATGTTTAAAGTACGTCTGCAGTTGTGCCAAATGGATGATCACCAAAGTGAGTATGAGACAGTGTACTGTGTATGGGACTTTCTTCATGTCAATACTTAGTACCTGTGTTTGAAATTCTGAAGCAATCCATTAAGCAGCACAAGAGTTAAGAGAAATTCAAATTTTGTGGCAACACTATTACATAGTAACACTATTATGTATACATCACTGGCCCAGACTGGGCCAGTGGGCTTACCAAAATCCAGACCCACCTTGTGGGCATTCAGACCCACCTCTGCTGTGGAGCATTTAAGTGCATTTAACTGCACATTTAACTGCAAAAACTAATTTGCCATTTGCTGAAATCTGATGTTCATCACCCAGTGACATGCTGAATTGCTGCTTCTTAGACACAGCTGCACAGACAATGGACATGAAACAAAGCTGCCAACGCCATTAATGATGATGATGACAATGAGAATGGTGATGACATGTGTAGTACTAGAAAGTTGCTGGCAGCTGGCACTAGCCCAGCCACCTCATGTCCATCACAAGCAAGGTGCTCATGATGACTGCCAACTTGGTGCCCTCTGAGCACCACTTCTCTATTACTGGCACAACAGCCATAGCACATTGGGCATGGGGAGTGTTGGCACGCATGACTTTTCTCAACAAACACTTGAGCGTGACTGTGAGCCATCAATTGCAATTGACAAACACATGTCATGAGGCCAAAATGGATGTGAACTGTAAAGCCAGAATGCCATTCCTTCTCTGGGAGGGGTATACCCCCCCCCCCATACCCCCTCCCTTGGCTATGCCACTGAAAAGAACTCAAAATGGCATACCTGCAATCTACAACATACCTATGCATTTGAGAAAGTGGTGTGTAACACTGTACTTATTTCATGGGCTGGGCTGGGCCATGCCTGCCAAATGGAGCAGCTGGATGGGCCAGGCCAGGCCTGGGCCTTGTTTTCGCAGTGTGGGCTGGGCCAGGTCTAGATCTTCAGGCTCATGCTCATCCCTAGTACCTACATATCATGACTTCTTGTACAACAATACTACTCAATTTATTTGCTTGCAGGGAAAAAAGATCCGCAAGATAGTCAGAGAGAAGCTGGACTGCAGCTCCAGTTTCCTGCCATTCAATGATACTAAGGTGTTATTCCCCTAGAATCATTTTTTTCCATACAATGACAACCAAATTTGATTTCAGCTGAGAATTCAAGCTGACTGGCTAATGGCTCAGACAACTGATCCAATTGGACTGACCATGTGTGGCGCATTCTATGTCAACAGAGCCATGCTCTTCACCGTGAGCACTTGCTTAAGTTTCACAAACACAAATCAACTAGCTTTGATACATTGTTTTAGGTTGCATCTCTCTCAATTACCTACTTTATTCTCATGCTGCAGTTTCAGAGCAACAAAGGAACAGTAAACATGTGATTATAAAAAATAATTAAAAAAACTTGTGCTCTGTCTGATGTTGTGTTGTAAACACTAAACACTGTGTCAATGTGACCAAGACTGGTGGTTAGTAAGGATGCTTTGTGAGTTGCTATAATTGCACACTCTGTTATTTCCATTAAAAATGTCAGTAGGCAGTTTATCACTGTGCACTGACTGTTGTTCATTGCTGGTGTTTGTCATAGTTGGTATCAGATACATCACGTGTGGTGCATGGTACAGAATGGTCTAGCCCACACATGCATTTGCATTCACAAAATGTGAATCAAACACTGCCAACTTGCTAGTGACACAGACCACCAGTGTCAGATGGTTCAACTGACAATCAATGTGTAGATAAATAGGCATCCCCTGTGTGTGTGTGTATGTGTGTGTGTGTGTGTGTGTGTGTGTGTGTGTGTGTGTGTGTGTGTGTGTGTGTGTGTGTGTGTGTGTGTGTGTGTGTGTGTGCGCATAGGGCATGGGTGCACACTTGTGTGTGAGCTATAAATAGTAAAACTGCAAAAGTGTTTTCATGACAACATGACATCAGAATCCAATCACGGCATACCTACAACTGCAAGCCCATAAAGGTCTTCATTCGTCAATCCAGAGTGCCTTCATTCAGTTGACTGCTTTCCAGTTTTAACACTGAGATTGAGAAATGTATCCTAACAGAATAGATCATGCTAAGAAAGCATGTCCAGATACTAACAATGAACAGATAACAGACAACTCACACTTAATGCAGGTGCTGTCACCATGCATTTTTATACTCAAATGCTTGGGATTGTGTCCCACAAAACAAGTCCCACAGTTCATCCAGCTACTATTGAAACCAATTCCTTATGGATTTATGGCAATTGGGTCTATAATGTCAATCACACTTGTGACTCATTGGGAGCCCCACAAGTTTACAACACCAGTGAGTTGGAGGAACATAAAATCAAAATTGAAGCCCATTTGCATTGCAACACAAGCCTTCTAGGAAAACAGTGATGTAAAAAGACCTTCATTGTCATTGCATAGTCACCAAATGAACTACCACTACACTAACTGAACTGAACATGTTTTTTACACTCAGGCACAGTATGTCACAGCTCAGAGTATAATTCATTTTGTACTAAAGCATGTGCCTCATTTCTATTGTAAAAGATACCTGCCACAGTAAAACATTTTGTCCATTGATTGATTGATACAAGTACACTCTTGTATAATTCAGTTCAATGCATTTATCCTTCTCCTTGTCATAGTTCAATCAGAGGCTGTCAAGTCCTATCTATCCTGCTTTGTGTGGTTCAGAGCATCAGGACCGATGTTTAAGGTACTATATTCAAACAACAATGTACCTGCATGTGCATACCACCAGTTCGAATAATGACAAACATGTAGTATCATTTGCCCTATGTGCAACATTCACATTTCTGGGAGAACTGTGCACTTGCTACTACTTCAGCTGAATGACATCCTAAGCAACCAACATATGTCCAGAAAAGAATGGCTGATTAGTCTGGCACTCACCATTGTTGCACTAATTGTGACTTGGGGTGGCTGCATTGGTATAGTCTTGGGTCCACTTCTTATTGGCTTTCACAGTGGTGACATTGAAGCAGAACTCATGGCTGCAAACAAGAGTTTCTTGTGAGTGCAAGGTGCAACACAAACAAAGATGTGTAAATGCAGAATGTCATATTTTTCATAACAAGTGTTGAGAGTTGAAAAAGAAAAAAATAAATGCAACTCATAGCATTAACACAACAAACAACATTTCACTTGTCATGGTGACTATAAATTGCTTCATTGTAAACATGTCTTGTAGACACTTTCCACTGGTTATCCCACAACTGGACTACATTGGCTACACATTTCTCATTTTCTTTTGCATTGTTTGGGGTACATCAATCACCATGTTCCTGTCAATATGTCTTCAGCTGCGTGTATGTCACCCTTATCACTTTTTCTTCAGCTGCAAAATCAGGTACATCTGACTGAGACATTTTTAGCAGGGATTTGCCAACATCAACAAAATGGTTTCAAATGAGACTGCCACTTCCCTGACGGCCACTACTCTTGCGTACTATTCCAGACAGCATGCAAACATCATCAAAGCTGTCAACCTTGCAGAAGAAATGTTTAACAGATTCCTCTTTGTTCAATTCGCCTCGATTGTACCAGCCTACATACTACTGATGTATATTTGGTGGCTGTCGATTGAACAATCGTGCTTTATGAGTCTTCTGGAACATGCCAGATTTGCAGCATTTTTCTTCTGCTATGGAGTGTATTTGGCAGTACTGGCAATGGTACCAGACATGATTATGACAGAGGTACAATTTGTTTTCAACTTGAACTCTGCATGAATCATAAATTTTGCCAATTGCCATTGTTTGAACAGCCTTACTTTGAACATACCAAACAATGGATAATGACACTTTTCATGCCTGTGAGTGTGGCTGTGGTTAACAACATTGAGCTTCACTGACAATTCTTTAGGCCAAAAAGATTCGTAGAATAGTCAGAGAGATTCTGAACTGCAACTCCAGCTTTCTGCCATTCAATGACACCAAGGTTTGAATTGTTATTGATAGCAGCAACATTTGTTCAACTTTGGGCATTCTAGTGCCTGCCTTAGCTGCCTACCATCATTTTCTGTGTTATCCCCAATGCAAACCTCTTCAATCTGAACAATATCTGCAAAGTCACATTTAACTGGGTCAAAGTAGCTAGCAGTTATGGTCCAATAAAACTGTTTCTCAAACCACAACCTACAGACGGCAGAGCCACAAGGCAATACACATAATTCAACAACCAAAGTTAACCCATATTCTTGATTTTAGATGGCAATTCAAGTTGACTGGTTGATGGCCCAAACCAATGATCCAATTGGATTGACTTTGTTTGGTGCCTGTTATGTCAACAGAGCCATGCTTTTTACAGTAAGCATTTTTGTATGACCTTTTGCAGGAATCCAAGGTACGGTATCATTATTTCACTGTTCAGGTGGCATCTGTGTCAGTGACATACTTCATACTCATCCTGCAGTTTCAAAAGAGTGAGACGATGATGACAACGAATTACTGTTGAGTGTTGATTGAGTCTAATCAAAACAGTACCAATACAACTGTACATATCTATTATCTCACTACATTGTACACCACTGCGCATGCAGTGCAGACGCTGTAGTGTGCTGAGTTGTCGTGAATCGTGTCAATGTGTATGAGCGCAGCAGAGTCGCTAAGCACGCATAGACACGCACGCACGCACCTTCATCGAGCTGTTGTACCCCGTAGTCGGCGCTCAGTAGATGTTCACCACTGAAAAGGGCGTCCAAATCGTAGCGACGGCACCTTGGGACAGCGACCAGCGTGCGGGCCTGCTGCCTTTTGCGAGTTGCCATGAGCTGCTTGCCACGCCGCTTCCATCGTCGGCCGCCAGGGGGTTGGGGCCCGCCCGGGCGCTCCGAAAACCCTGAATTATATGAGAAGTGGAGAATAGATATACAGAAGAAATCGAGCAAGCAAAGAAATGCCCCATCGCAGAGACGCAATACATCCAAGTCGTACCATAGAACCCCCAAATAGCCATCCTGATACCGCGAACCCATGACAACTTGTTTTAAGCATTCATAATTGTATGTATGCCCCACAAAACAATTAGAGCAACGAAACAATTTGGCAGAGGGGGTTAATTAGAAGATTTTGCGCTACTTAGCTGTTACACACACACCAAGTGTACAAAGTACGCAAACTACGCAATACGTACTGGAGGGTAGGCGATACACAACTGTTCGTTCTAGGATTGTGTGTGAGGTTCTGTGGAAAACCAAATAAAGTTGCCAATTACCGTGTCTGCTTACGGCACCTTCTTGCGTGTCCACTGTCGTCGAAGCTGAGCGACCGACAGATGTGGAGGCCAAACCAGCGACTGCAGCATAACTTGTGCAACAAGTGGCTGGAATCAATTCGCCATGCTTAAGAAAGCAGAGTATACCGTAACCGTGACTGCGTACGACACCTGTAATCGGGTCTGACTGACTGGCTCTTGGCAAAGAGGGGGCGTTGGAGGTTATGATCCATAATTGAAAAACAATGCGCGTAAATAGAGACTTTTCTCCCAAAAAAAGGCACTACAGAGCGCAATTTTGGTGATATGGTACAGAGCATTGACAAGACAAGTTTGAGGGGAAGAAGAAGAAGACAGTTTGAAGGGATGCCCCCCCCCCCCACCACAATTGGCAAAATTGCAGGCGCCAGAAATCTTCTAAAGTTGTTCCACTTCCACCCACTATAACACCAATATAGCTCAATTTGACCAAACGTGTACCTATTTTTTCGCTATTTCGGTGCTAATTGTTCCATTGTTGAGCCGCACGCCTCACCCTTCCACCTGCACGACGGGACCGTTTCTGATACCGACAGTTCCACAGATAAATACAAAAATGTTTCATCCAAAAAATTCCGTTTTGTAAAAAGGCAGGCTATAAAGCCCCAGCTGTTTCCTAGTAAAACAGGTGTGTTGCGTGTACGCACTGCATAACACGGTCGTGGATGCGTCCGTTCGGTTCGGTATTTCGGTGCCAAACTAGCGACCTCCCCACCCCCCCCCCCGGAGTGTGTGCGTTCTGTTCGTCTGTCGGTCTGTCTGATCGCAGCGCAACGCACCAATAGTTGGGGCGCGTCTGGCAGTGCACAGTCTCGCAACTCTGGACGCCACACTTCTCACATGGCCGTTCATCTGCACGATACAGTTTATTTGTATTGTCGATTTTTATATCGGTACAAGGAACGGGGTGCTTTTTTTCAACCCATTACACGCCAAAATTTGCAGTTTGCACGCAGAAACGTACGTGCACAGCGCTCGCGCCCGCAAGGCGAAGCCTTCGTAGCGTTTATTCAGATCTCGGCGGGGGTAGACGCCACCTACACACAAACGCAGGCACGCACGAACACGTGTCCGTCCGTCTGTCTGTCATCTTCTTCCCAGGTGGATGAGGGGCCGGAGCGGTCTGCGCCGACCTCCTCGGCGATTGCCGCCGCCTCCTCGAGGCTTTCTCGTCCTCGGCTCCTAAACGAGAACCACGACACCTGTCTGTAACCTCGAACGTACATGTGCCCTGAGCACCTGAGCAGTGGAGAGGAAGAGGAGGAGGAGCGAAGGAGACGGACGTCTACTCGACGTTGGCGTTCGAGGCCGAGCACTTCTTGCGGCAAGCGATTGCGACGGCTCTCAGCACGCACCCCGCGATGGCGGCCGCCGACTCGAAGATGAGGCGGCTGGGCACCTTATTGAGGCACGTAGCCACTTGGCTGTAGCAGTTGCGCGCGCGTGTTTTTTTTTTTGGCACGAGCATCTCCGGCAAAGGCGCGCGGGTTTCGCGCGAGAGAGAGCGGCTTCGGACCTGGGCGTGACGGCCTCGAAGGAGGTGCCGCCGTCCTCGTCGTAGGCCAGAGTCGCCAGCACCAGGCAGGGGCCGACTTCCAAGCACTTCCTCAGCGCCGGCAGCTGGGCCAGGCAGAGGAAGCGCCTCGTTGCCGACTGCGGTCGCTTCAGCTCCGCGCAGCTCTTGCACCTACGAGTATGGACAGGTGCGCAGCAGCCACGGAAGGGGTGCGTGCGTGCGAACTTGGTGAGCTTGGACGGGAGCCGGCTGACCGGCTCGCTGACGGGCGGCAGGGTAATCTCCGTGTCAGGCAGCGGCTCGACGAGCGAGCAGGCCCCGCTTGGCCGACTTGGAGTGCAACTTCGCGTGCCGAGACGACAGATGCAGGCCGCACGCTAAACGCACAGCGGCTCGGCTACTACCGCCCTCCTCGGCCGCAGTTGGCGGCGATTCTGCCGCTGCTGGGGCGTACTCTTGCACTCGTAGCGGACGCGGTGCACCCAGCTGAAGTGCTCATTGATGCCTTCCACCGTGCCCAGGGCGCGCTTGTCCTTGAGCGCCGTGCAGGCGGTGCAGCGGACGTGTAGTGGTCGCGGAACTCAGCCTCGCTGCCCGCCTTTTGTCGCGCAGCCGTCGACGATGCACACGACACCGTCCGTGCAGTACCTGAATGAACTCTGCTGCCCCCCCCCCACCCAGCTGCTAGCGCCTTCTGTTTAGAGACTCACTGGAAGAAGGGGCCCAGGTGGATGAGGCCGAAGCGGTCGAGCGTGCAACTCTTTGGCGATGGCCGCCGCCTTCTCGGCTCCTGAATGAGAACCACGATTCGTGCGACCTCGAAGACACATGTATTCTGTCAACCCCCCAGCCTCCCCCCCCCCCCCCCCTTTTCCCCCCCCCACCCCCCCCCCCCCCCCCCCCCCCCCCCCCCCCCCCCCCCCCCCCATGGGTATATTCGGCGCCCGGCGGGCCCAAATACCGACATGCGCTTGCCTGTTCCGGCCGAGGCTCCTTGCGCCGGTTGCGGTTCACCGCCTCGTCGAACCTCTGGATGTTCACCAGGTCGACCATCTATCGCGCGACGAAGTGGCGCTTGTAGCCGAGACGCGCCACCGCGTTCTTGTACTGGCGCTCCAGGTCGCGCAGCTTCTCCTTTAGGTCGGGCGCGTCGGCGACGTTCTCGGCGTTGGCCTTCGCCACGCGGTCGCGGATGTCGGCCAGCGACTTCTGGAGCCTCTGCCGCGTCGCCTCCAAGTCGGCGACCACCGGAGTCTTGTCGGCCAGTCGGACGACTGAAACGCCAGGCGCCACGGCTGACGACGACTGGCGAATCGGCGGCGGGCAACGCACTCGACGGCGGCGGCTTCTTGGAGTCGACGTATTCGAACGCCATTCGAGTCGGCGCCGGATAGCGGCTGACGACGTCTTCGTCGGCCTCGCCCACCCGCGCCTGGGATGTGCGTGCAAAAGGCGCTGTGGGAGGGGCGCAGACGAGACGGCGCGCGTTTGGGAGAAACCTTGAGGGTGACGCGCCTCGTGCTGCTGAGGCCGCAGAACACGGCGACGTCGCGCTCGATATAGCGGCGCGCCTCGAGGCTCTGCCAGTTGCCGAGCGTGATCAGGAGGTGGACCAGGTCCTCGATCGTGACGTCCGGCCGCCTCCGGATGAAGTCGAGGACGTTCGATGTGGCGTTCCCCTGAATTCGCGTGCGTGCGTGCGTACCTGTCAGGCGCTGCACTCTTCAGTCTGCGCACCTTCCGGAGGCTGCGGCAGGAGAAGAGGCCCCTCGGCAGCTGCGCCGCGTCGCAGAACGCCTCCCAGAAGTAGGCGGGCGACGACTTGCGCACCGTGTCCTTCTAAAGACGAAGCTGAGTCGAAGTCGCCGCGGCGCACCGCCTCCTCAAAGGGCGGCTTGAAGTAGCCCATCGTGCCGAGGTGGACGATGAGCACGCAGACGGCGCAGTGCTCCGAGTCGGGCCTGCAGTCGAGCAGCGGCAGCGCGCGGCTAAAAACACACTCAGGTAAGCATTGCGTCGCTCGCTCGCTCGCTCGCTCGCTCGCTCTCTGACTTCGACTTGCGGTCCTTGCGATTCTTCTCGTGTCGCACGTGGACGCGCAGCTGCCTTCGGCCGTCGACGCCAAACTCGAGGTCCTGGACGCGCAACCCGGCTAGGTGGTCGTCGACGCCCCGCCAGGTGTTCAGCACCGAGCCCGGCCGCAGGCCCGTAAACTGCATCAGCAGGGCGTGTAGGTCTTCGCTGAAACGGCTCGGCACGTTGATCGGCACGCACGCACGAACGCACGCATGCACGCAGCCTGGAGGTCGGCGGGCGAGACCGTGGGCATGCGGCTCAGGTGCTCGACGAGGAGGGCGACCTTGCGCGTGTTCAGGGAGGCGACCGAGTGGCGCAGCAGGGTGCGCATGTCCTCGCGCAGCGTCTTCGCCATGAAGCGCGCGGGCGTCGTCCAGGAGTTGAGTCGGCAAGGTGGCCTAGTGGTAGAGACTGGGACTCATGATCGCAAGGTCCTGGGTTCAATTCTCGAGGGATCCACTATTAAGAACTATCCCTTTCAGTAAATTTTTCTCTGGTCATCCTTGCCGTAGAACATATGTGCCGTTCTTCTTCTTCTGTGTCTGTGGCGGGGCGGCCCTCGTGGCCACTATGCATGCCTCAGACCGAATGACGTCATTTGTGTGCTGGGACATGGTGGGAGCCGTCTGGACAGCAGGTTAGTCTCCTCTGGGAGCTGTATGTCCTGGGCGTCCCTTGAGCTGCCGGCCAGCGGAGCCGACCCGGCGGCAGTGACAATTCCGGCCCGTTAGGGGAGCCAGCCCCCCAGGATCGGGCTGACTGGGTCTCGTCTCTCACTAGCAGCGGTCGATTGTGACCCACACACACACACAACACAAACAAACAAATCCAGTTGTTGACGACGCCCAGGCAACGCAGCTGAGAGGGCAGGGCGACTGGTAAGCGGAGAGTCGAGGGCGAGGCGCTCACCAAGACGATGACGCTGGTGATGTGCCCGAAGACGCTGTTCGGCTCGAGGCGCTGACCGCCTTCAGATGCTGGTTGGCGGCCTTGTCCATCGTGTAGGTGTTGGCCAGCCAGTCGGCGAAATCCTCGAGGAGGCTGCGCAGCTCGTCCTCGGCCCACTCGCGGTTCAGCTCGAGCTGGACGCCCCTCGCCTGCTGGTACTGGAACAGCAGGCGGACCATGCGTCCGGCCTTGTCCAGCTGAAGGGCGCCACACGACGGTCAGCACGTTCGCCCAATCTGCCGCCGCCGACGAAGAACTGCACCGAGGTGGCCGTCAGGCCGGTGGCGTACTTGCTGGACCGGTTGCTGGCCATTCGGGCTGAAGAAACACTCGGAGTGCGCGCGCCGTAGTCAGGGGAACTCGACTTCAGGTGGCCCACCGTCCAGCAGCGCCTTCATCTGGTCGACGAACGCGGTCAGCTCCCGGTCCTGACCGTCCAGGGCGGCTGTCAGCTTCCTCTCGGCCTCTTCCTCCTCCTCGTCGGCGCCCCTGCTGCCTGAAATCGGGTGGATTGGCGTCCGTTCGCCCGTCGCGCCCACTTACGCCTCTTGAGGTGCGCCTTGACGAGCGACGCGGCCATTCGGCGCCGCTCCGCCTCGGCCGTCCCGTCGATCGCGGCGCTCAGCGCGCAGTCCGTCGCCCGGCGGTGGCTCTGCGCCCGCGCGTCGACGGCTTCCGCGACCAAGTCTCCCACGCCGGCCAGGTCCTCGGACGTCAGGCCGTCTAAAAAGCGCCTCTGCGTTTTCTACACATTAGCTCGAGTCGGCTGGCCCCCGGCCGAACTCCGTCTCCTATCACCCCCACCCCCAAAAAAAAAAAACAAAATCAACGGCGCACGCACCCTGCAGGCCCCGCACGTCAGCGCTGCCGTCCTCGGTGATGAACTGCTGCAACAGCAGCAGCTCGGCCTCGTTGATGCCGTCGTCGACAGCAGCGGCGGCGGCGGTGGTGGTGGTGGTGGTGGTGGCGACGGCCGGGGGGGGGGCGGTGGTGGCGGAGGCGGCGGCGGCGACCCCGTGGGGGGGGGGGGGACGAACCGGCCTGCTTCTGCAGCGGCGGCTTGTGGTAGCCGGCGGTGCCGCTGGAGGAACCACCGACGGCCGAAGCGGAGGCCGCCGGCGTCTTCTTGTTGGTCGAGCCAGCGCCGGCGTGGCCGACGCCGGGGGGGCTCTGATCTTCTGATGGTCGTCGTGGAGATCAGCGTCCTGAACCGACGGCGGTGCGTTCTCCTCGACGTCCCGCCTTTGCAACCCCCTCTCGGCCGCACGCACGCGCGCACGCACCGGCACTACTGGCACGCACTGCACTGACACGCACGCACGCATCCATGCACGCACGCACCGACACGCAATCAGGCAGTGACGTAACCAGTCTCAGGAGGCATACCGAGCCCTGGCGCGTCGACTTGACGATGAAGTCGTCGTCGTCGTCGTCGCCCCAGCTGCTGCTGCTGTGGAGGACTTGGACCGAGAAAGCGGCCTGCTTCTGAAGCGGCGGCTTGTGGTAGCCGGGGGTGCCGCTGGAGGAACTGCCGACGGCCGAAGCGGAAGCCGCCGACATGGCCGGAACAGAGGTCTTCTGGTGGTCGTCGTCGGGAGCAGCGTCCTGAACCGCCGGCGGTGCGTTCTCCACTTGTCACCTTCTAGAAGCCCCCCCCCCGTGCCGCACGTTGCACGCACGCACGCACACTGGCAATGACACGCACTGGCACGCACGCACAAACACCGGCAATGGCACGCACGCACGCACGTACGCAAGACATCAAGCAAGCAAGCAAGCAAACGGTCGCAGGCGCTCCACCTGGCGCTGGCGCTTCGGACGGACGAACGAATTCCTCGTCGCTGCTGTGGTCCGAGACGACAGCGGCGCAGAGGCGCTGCTTGTGGGTGCCCTCGCCAATTTTCACCGGGCGAAGTCGGGTCTGAAAACCGAGCGCCACGTCTGTCCCACACTGCCAGGCCAGATGCGACGGCGCGGGCGGCTTCCTCTTCACTTACGGCGTTTTGGTACGCGGACGCTACCGCACGCTTTGAAGACGAGCCAGAGCCGGACGACATTTCGCAATCTAAGAAGAAGCAGTGTGCACCTATGAACGGATCTAATGCGAAAGAAAAGCCCTGTCGTCTGGTTGCAGTGCGTTGTCACCAGGGTTGCACAATTTAAAAAAAAAGTTTGTTTTTTTTAAAAAAAAAATTTTTTTTTTTAAAAATGTTGGATGTTTTTTTAAATTAAAAAAAATTCTCTGTTTTTGGGTAAAATTTAGCTTTTGAGTGGCAAAAAGGCGTTTAAATGGTGTTTAGATGGTACGATTAGTAGTTATTCATGCATAAACTTGCTTATTAGCACCAAAACCAAGCTCTTTTTGGGGTTCCCAACTGGTTCCCAACATAGTGCGATACCGTAAACGACCATTTAGAGGCAGCAGCGTTGTCACCATTTGACTAAAACGATGCTAAATACGCTTCTAAAGGCTTTAGGGAAGCACTAGTACTTGTGTTTGACACTCTAATAGGCTAAAAGTATCTTATAGTACAGGTATTTGGCGCCAATGATGGCTCCTAAGTCAATTTAAAAAAAAAATTTTTAATTTAAAAAAAAAACTTGAAATTTTTTTTTATGCAACCCTGGTTGTCACCGCTCATCCGCAAGGTAATTAATTAACTTGACTGCCTGCCTACGTCAAAACGTGATTTCCGACTTGCAACTCCCCCACCCCCCCCCCCACTCGCAGACTAGTATTGTCCGCTGGGGAAGGTCCACTTCCAGACCCTCTGTCCCCTTTCCCCTCACCCTCCCCGTCAATTTCCCAATTTCCACGAATCGAGTTCGTGGGAATTTGCTACCGTCATCCCTCCAATAGGAGCCATGTGCAAAAAAAAAATTGACGTGTTTGACCACCGAACATTTTTGAATTTTAGCGGTGACGCGCGCTCTGCAACGGACCGGACTTTCCGCTTACCACGACGCTAGCGAACAACGCAGTGACGATCGTGACGCGCTGGTCGAGACCCTGCTGCTGCTGTGCAGAACTTGGACAGACGAACTGGCCTGCTTCCGTGGCGGCGGCTTGTGGTAGCCGGTGATGCCGCTGGAGGAGTTGTCGGCGACGTTTTCGGAGCTTTTGCTGCTGGTCGTCGACGGGAGCGGCGTCCTGAACTGCCGGCTGTGCGTTCTCCGCGTGTCACATCATCCCCCCCCCCCCCCGAACGGTGCACGCACGCATATCGGCACTGGCCCCCGCATCGAGACGCACGCACGTACCCACCGTCGCGCAATCAGGCTGTCGCCTTCAGAGTTGCATAACAAAAAAATCACGTTTTTTACATCAAAAGTTCTTACTTTCTAACTGACTTAGAAGCCATCATTTGTGCCAAATACCTGCCAAATTTTAGCCGATTACACTCCGTACGTCCGTCAGCGTCGACACGCCGGACGGAACGTCGAATGGTCGAATGTTCTCCACTCAAAAAGAAAGCTAGTGAAGTTTCTTCGCGCCAAAATTTGAATTTGAAATTCGAATATTCCTGCCGCATGCAAATACGTAGGTGCATAATGCGCACCACCGTATCGTTTATTCAGATCTAGGCGGGGAGACAGACACCACGTAGACACGAACGTGCGCGCACGCACACGAACGTTCGCCTGTCTGTCATCCTTTTGATTTCTCCCTTGGAATAGCACACGCACGTACGTATACACACAAATGTCGCATGTTTTGATTGCGAATCCGATGACTAGTCGATGAACGCGATGATGAAAAAGATTTGTGCTTTTTCCTTTCTTTGGGAGTGGAGGGGGGGGGGGCAGGAATCGAACCATCAACACCAGTGGAGCGCCGAAAAAGTTGTCTACGTTGCTTTAATTAAAATAAATAAAATAAAAAATCAGAATGCGCCACTGGTCGCGGGTGCAGGCATCGCACAGACAGACTCAACACCAACACAAACAACAAGATGTAAAACAAGGGCAATACAGACAACGACAATTCGTACAGGCAAACCGTATCTACAATAGCGCGTCCTAACTAAACTGAACACACGCGCGCGTATACGCGTATAACTCCCGTTATTGTGCGATCTCTACGTAGATACCCTATCATCACAGGTGATTGTGCCTACCTACATACGAGCGAACGCACGCACGCGCACGAACAGGCGAACGCGCACGCACGCACGCACAGTAAAGATATGACCACGGGAATCGGAATCGATGGCCGAAAGCTCGCGAAAAATCCGAGCGCATAGCACAAAACGTGTCTTGGGGTCGCCTACGTCGTCAAAAAGTGCGGGAAAAACGAGAAAAACGAGAGCCGCCGGCGAGGCTCGAACACCGGGGCTCGCGCGTGCGGGCCGCCTAAGGTCAGGGGTTGTTGCTCTTGTTCCTGCCGGCCAATAGGCGGAACGGGCTGAGGCCCCGCGACTTAGGCGTCTGCGGGGCCGAGTCCGAGCCTAGGCTCAGGTTCTCCGAGTCCTGCGAGCCTCGCGACATCAGTTCCGCGGCCGGGTGACGCCGGGGCAGGATGGCCGAGGCCAGGGTACCCTGCCGAGGCAGCTTGGGGCTCTGGGGGCTCTGCAGGGCCTCCGCTGAGGCGGGGGCGCCGGCCGTCACGGAGGCGGTCGAGGGCACGGCCACGCCCTCGGGCACGGTCGTGGGCGCGGGCTGGCAGTTGGAGAACTGCGACTTGGCCTTGCGACGCCGAACGCTGCCCGGAGACGGGTAGTACTGGCCGCCGCGCGGATTGAACGAGTGCGACCGACGCACCGAGAGGCTCCTGCACCGGTGGCAGGCGTGCGCGTGCGCGTCGGTGCGTGCGTGCGCGTCGGTGCGTGCGTGCGTGCCGGTGCGTTCGTGCCGGTGCGTGCGTGCGGGCGTGCGTGCGTGCGTGCGTGCGCGCGCGCGCGCGCGCCGGTGCGTGCGTGCGCGTCGGTGCGTGCGTGGCTGTGTGTGCCTGTACGTGCGTGCGTGCGCGTCGGTGCGTGCGTGCGTGCGCACGCGCCGGTGCGCGTGCGCGCGGCCTCGCCTCGGCCAGCCAGCCACAGACAGACCTGTAGTGGCCGCCGGCGCCGGCCCTCCTGAGATTGAGTCGGGCGTTGGGTCCGTTGCGGCCGACGTGCGGGCAGACGTGGCGCAGTTCGCCCTCCATCAGCTCCAGGAGGTGCGCGGCGTAGCCGTCGGCGACGAACAGCGCCTGGTGGTGACTGTGGCCCGAGTGACTGCTCGCCGTAGAGCCGGTCCGTTGCAGCGGCGTGTGGTGGGGCGCGCACTCGTCCTGTTAATTAATCAATTAATTAATCGAATAAGGACGGTTGCGTATAATGAGGTAGTAGTGTGTGACGGCGGAAGAAGCCGATTCGTCACCACTAACTAGGCCATCAATTCCGCTGGGGGAGGGATCCACCAAAAAACCAGCGCCATTAGTACCCCCCCCAGCTGTAAGATGCCACCACCATGCACAGTCCGTCGTTGAGATAGGGGAAATTGCACACAACTTTACGCATATGGCAGTCGCCTTCAATTGGTCAGGAGTGCCCCCCGCCCCTTCAAATAGCCACGCAGTGTATGGGGTAGTTGGAAAAAATACGCAAACTCCCACTCTAAAGCCAGCAGTAGCGTAGGTAGCCAGGATTCTCCGACAGAGGGGACGAATTCCAAAAGGAGGGGGCGATGTTTTGCCATTTTGCAAAAAAATTGCTACTTTTCACTGAATCTATCAAGATTTTGGCTATATAAGTGCGCCTTACCAACGCACCATCTGCCTTAGAAATGGACGCACAGCCCTGATAATCACCAGCTCAAAGTCAAAAAAGAATGCCAAATAATCGGCTCGGGACACAAAAAAGGAGGGGGGGGGGGGCGATTGCCCCTCCTCCCCCTCCCTGGCTACCCCACTGAAAGCCAGCAGTGCAGTAGGTGCGTGCGTCTCTCCACCAACCTGGTGCCGACTGGGCTTGGACGCCTTGCCGACGACGAAGATGTTCTCTCGCGACAAGCCAACCGCCGTGTACACGGCCACGTCCTTGGCGCTCCCATAACCCGCTTGCAGGTGCGCCCCGCTGTCCACTAGCTGGCGTAAATACGTCGTCTTTTGCCTGTACGTAACGAAGAAAACGCATGGCAATCGTAACTACTGAAGCCAACCCACCACCCCAACTGAGGGGCAAGGGAGGTATCGATCGATGCAAACGGAATGGGAAGCGCTCTCGAAACCCAAAACCACTGGCGGATCCAGAAACTGCCTGCACTGCACTGCTCAAAACGATCAATGGCAAGCAAAACTGCAAATTCTGCACGCTTAGTTAGCGTAAACAACAATAGGGCAGTTGACCATCTGCGTATACACCAGAAAGTACAGTGAAGTACAGAAGTAAAAATTGTGCTGTGCCTGCAGTGCTAGCCGCTCACTGCACATTTACAGAGGGGGAGGGGGCGGGGCACGAAAGATACCATGAGAAATTCACAGTGCTTCGAAAGTTTCAAGGCAACCGGTCAAGCAATGCGGCGCCACTATAAGCCACGCTATATCTTCTTGCAGTGAAACATTTCACTGATTAGCCCTCCTGACAGGATAGTTGTTTCGTTTCATTCGAGCTCAAAGAAGGTGTTCAATTATAGGGGGGAGGGGCTTATAAACTAGAAGGTTCGACGTGTGGGGAGCTTTGTGGGCGGAAAGGCGCGTGGAGGCGATTTTTGCGGGAAAAAAGACGCTGCGCTCCGCACACACACGTCGGTACACTCTAACACACACTCACACAGTCCCACATGAACATGCATGTACATAGTACATACACATACGTCACCATACATACACCCAGACATGGAAATTTTGCCTTTCAGGCGATGGTCCATTTAGAGAGGGGGGCGTAATTGTTTCTAAGGGCTTATAAAATCAACGTGCTCTTCTTCTTGTCTGTGGCCAGCGCTAAAGACGGCTGCAAACGATGAATCTGTCGCCAGCACAGAGGGGTGTCCGCGCTAGGCGGATACATACCCTCTAACGTGGTCTTGGGAGGGTGTATAATTATAGGGGGGGGGGGGCGAAATATTTGGTTCACGGTACATGGGTACATGAAGCGACGATCTCGAAAACTGGCCGAGGGGGGGGGGGTAGGAGGGGGTTTGCGATGATGACTGACTTACAGCAATTCCCCACCCACCCAACAATCATGGACCGCGCGCGTGCGTGCGTGCTCTGGTCGCCTGGCACAATATCTCTCTCACCTGAGCGGGTCATGGGAGATGCTGCCGGCGAAGAACAACAGGCCGTGCGGGAAGTTGTGCTGCGTCATCCAGGAGACGATCCGCCGCTGCTGGATGTCAGGCCGCGCCGTCACGTACAGGATCAAATAGCCCATGTTCTGAGCAGCAAGCAACACGTCGTGACTCTCTGCACCGCGTGCGCTACGTCTAGAGGGCCCAGTTTTTTGGAGACCAGCACCTCAACCCCACCTCCCACCCAACGAACCCCCTCCCCCACAGGATTGCCCTTACACCAGTAGCCCTAAAGGTGGGGGGGGGTACCTCCGTCAGCTTCCTCAGAGCAATTATACCCATCCACCCACACACACAGGACAAATTGCAACAACCCACCAATCTACCAGTTTCAATCAACTCTATTCCGTAGTCAAAATCACTGAAAGAGTAAAAGAGCCACCAAAAAAAAAAACAAACAACGCATGCGATTTTGTCTGCAACCGTAGTGCACACACGTCTGTCGGTGTGTTCGGCAGCACAGCGCCGCCCACCTGCCAGTGTCTGACGACGTCGATGGCGCCGGGCCGGACCTTGGGGTTCTTGCCGGAGACGCTGACGCTGGCCGTGAAGCTGCCGTCGATGCTGAAGGCCACGCACGCCGTGCCGGCCGGCACCACCGCCAGGTACATGTCCAGGTAGGTGTGGTCGCCCCGGACCACCATCTTCACGGGGTGCACGCCCACGGGGAAGCGGCGCTCGCGCGGCATCTGCGCATCGTTCAGCAACGATTCGTATTCTCGTGCCGCGTTTTCTCTCGGACGCAAACAACTGCCCAACAGCGGGAATTGGAAAAGCAAAATGAGCAATTTCGCACGCCATACACAGCGGCGCAGCGTATATGGCCTAGTGGTTGAGAATCGGCCTCGTGCGCGCATGGTTCTGGGTTCAAGTCTTGATGGATCCACTAACAAGGACCAATTGTCTTTGGTGGCTTTCGTTCGTGACTACTGCCTCTAGACAAGAAGGCATCATGCTATATGGGCCATTGACGGCCTCCTAGCGTTGTTCTTAATCCAACAACACCACACGCACGCACGCCCGGCAATCACAGACATGTACCTGTAACAGGGGGGGGCACCATTATTTTCCACCCCCCCCCCTCAACCCCAGAATTAACCCAAGGGATTATCACCCGATCTTTTCACCCTATTTAGACCCAGTTTCGACCAAAAAGTACCCCAGCACAACTCAAAAGAATGGCCAGCTACCCCTACTTTTTGCTCCACCCCCCAAATTCTTTCAATCCCCCCCGGGTTACAGGTAAGATCACAGAGGTCCTGCCTTCTGCCTCCCACCGTGAACGTGAGCCGTCCGTGTCCATCAGTCGTCTCAGTGCCAAAGAGGGTCCACTCCCCTCCGGTCTCCAGGTCGGCCAGATTCCGCGCGTAGACATCGACGCGCTCTCCGGCCAGCGTGATCATGTCCAACGGTCCGTAGCTGAACTTGCCCTGCAGCGTCTGGCCCAGACCCTCCACGGCCACCACGTCGTTCGCTCGGTGGTGCGCCGCAGCGTTCTTCAACTGGAAAGAGATGGACGACTGTAGTTGGAAGTCTGGCTATTGGTGCTGGTGACGGACGATGCAATAACTGAGGAGGGGGGGGGGGGGTAATGAGGAGGAGGGGGGCTAATGCGTCCGGG
This sequence comes from Paralinhomoeus sp. GSCO2_6, assembly GCA_030248085.1. Taxonomy (NCBI): domain Eukaryota; kingdom Metazoa; phylum Nematoda; class Chromadorea; order Monhysterida; family Linhomoeidae; genus Paralinhomoeus; species Paralinhomoeus sp. GSCO2_6. Next base: position 59,131 of record JASAMY010003334.1, read on the forward strand.
CATTCGGACTGGACCCACCTTGAAGCTGGTCTTCTTCCTGAGCCACTTCTCGACCGGGTTGGGCGGCACGAAATGCGGGCCCGTGTCGAAGGCGCCGAACGCCTCTTTCGCCTCCGAGTGGCCGATGCCCGCCTGGCCGTTGGCCGCGCCGGCGGCGGCAGCGGCAGCGGCGGCCGCGGGCCCCACAGCCACCTGGCGTAGGAGAAAGGCGACCGCATCGGCCGACTCCCAATAGCAGGAGTGGAGCATGTCGGGCAGCGTGGAGGCGGGAAAGCTGGCCAGACCCTCGGGACAGTAGAGACTGTAGTCGAGCCGCTTCGAGCCCCACCAACGGCCCACCAGCTCCGCGAGCTCGCCGCCGTCCGCGGAAGACGAGGCGGCAGCGCCACTGAATGCGTGGAAGTCGATGGATGAAATGAAGGCGCACGCACGCACGCACGCACGCACGCACCCAGTGGCGACGCCCTCTCCCAGCAGGTTCCGGAACCTGCCGACGGTGTCTGAGACGCAGAGGGACGCGCCGTCGCCAAGAGGACTCCTCTGATAGCGGGGCAGCTCCGCGGGCTTGAGTTTCTGGAAGTTTCTGTAGATGAGCGGCTCTAGTCTGGCGGCCGAGGGGTCGATGCTGAAGTAGAGGTTGAACACCTGCTGGCAGCGGGGACGCATCTGGGAGACGCTCTCTGAAACAGTTCCTGGATTGTGCGTGCGTGGGTGCGTGCGTACGTGCCTCTGCGTGCTTGCGTGCGTGCGTGCGTGCGTACGTGCCTGTGCGTGCGTGCGTGCGTGCGTGCGTGCCGTGCGTGCGTGCCGGTGCGTGCGTGCGTGCCGGTGCGTGCGTGCCACCTACCCGTCCACTCCAGGCCGGCATTGACGTGAGCGATCCGCCTCTGCGCGACCACGGGTCCCAGACTACAGCCGAAGAGAAACAGATTCGACACGCGGAACTGCAGTCTGACTGTCGTTTGGGAGCCACTGGCGCCGCATCCAGCTCGCCCGTTCGTCTGAAGGGCAGGAGGACCATAATTGGGCACAAATTTGAGTTTGAAGATCGCGGCATGTTCCGTCCTCATCCACAACAGAACACAGCTAACAGCCGCAGTCAGCACCACAGCTTAAGAGAAGAAGCCAAACAAAATCTAGAGAGAGAGAGAGAGAGCCAAACAAGAAGCGCGATAGATACAAGCTGTGAGAGCCGTTTCAGAAAGCGTGCGCTAAGTACATTGTACTTGATTTCACCTTTCAGCAGAGAACGCTGGAGCATACTGTTTAGAAAAGTGAGCAAGGCAAAAAAATCGCTGAAAGCTAAGATGAATTGAGCAAGGCGCGACGTGCAAGAAGAGAGTAAAAAGAGTAGTGCAGAGCGACAAACGACGCGAATGCGATGCCTTCAACAAGTTGTCAACTCAACACTTTCAGTCTTAGATGACAAGACAAGTGCCGCCAAAAGCAAGGTTGAAAACCGTAAAAGCCGGGCGTTGGTTTTTTTTTTCTTTTTGAGGATCAGTTATTGAACCACCGAAGGGCAATGGGGGAGGGGGGGGGGGGGGGAGTCCAAACTGTCACAAGGATTCGTGTCACAGTCGCCAAGCTGCGTGTTGGTGCAGTGCGTAGCAGGCATCTCTGCCCACCGACAGACGAAGAAACAACTCCACCAACGGCCGGGTGGGGACTGGGGGGGGGGATGCTTGCGTCGTGCACGAGCTCAAGCGCGAGTGTGCTTGGTGCTTGTCGACAGTGCAGTCGGCAGCAGGAAATGACCTCGACTTCCGAGCTGTCCGTGACGGAGCTCAGTCGTCGGCGCTGTCGACGCTCTTGACTGCCGACGGCTGGCTGCGGCGGCGTCGACGACTTCAGCAGCGGACTGGCGGACGCCTGTCGGTTGGCCAGCGCTTTCTTGGCTGCCGGCGTCAAAGGCAGGCCGCCCGCTGTCGAGCTTTTGGACGACGGAGGCGACGACAGGGGTCCTTCGGGCGCGGCCAGCGTCGCCGGTGACGTGGGTGCGGACGAGCCGGTGCTTGAAGTGGTCGACTCGGCAGCGGCGGCTGTCGACATCTGCGCGTTGACGACCAGCTGGCGTCGACAGGGCGTCGTCGACGACTTCGTGTGTCGAATCTGCCGATGCGGCGGCTGCTGTGGGCAGAACGGGCTGTCGCCGAACCACTGAGAAAAAGAGAGAGGGGAGGTGAAATTGAGAAGAGGGTCGTCAGAGGAAAGGAGCATTTCAACTAGTATTAGAGTCATTAATTAATTGCGTGCGGGGAAGGGTAGCTAAGAAGATGGGAGGCAAGGGAGGGTTGGGTTTGCACGGAAGAACAGAAGCAAAGGAGGCAAGCGGCGCGTAAGGGCCGCAAGCGGCAGCTGCAGGGCGGGGAGGTGCAATCATCAGACAGGCTTGGGCAATTTGATCGCTATATAATTTTGTTGAATTCATCTTTTGGGACGTGAAATCCTCGTCGCTAAGCTACTGTGATACACTGTATGTAGAACCTAGCAGAGTGTCAATACCGGCAAGAATCCACACTAAACAATACTTTACTTTTTAATTGCCCAAACTTTGCCACGGCAGTCGGCAACCCGACCAAGTAGCAAATCATTTCGCTTGGTGCGGAGTTTCACACGAGGTTTTGCTCGTTTGAACCCAGTGTCGGCCAAACCTCGTGTATATACATAGAACAGTACTGCGGGCAGAAGACTATCATGACGGTATGTACACGTACGTTCGACGGATACACCCGTTGTGGCGATATCCTTTTACTTCCTCTTTTATCTTTTTATTTTTTTTTCAATCCCCGAAAAAAATCTCTACCTGCTGCTCGCCGGTCTGTTCCTCTGGAATGGCTTGTTCGTCCACGCCGCTGGCCGATTGCTGCGAAGCGGCCGAAACACTGCTGAGATTGCGCTGCAAAGGCTGTCGGGCGCGTCGCTGCTGCTGCCTCAGGAGCACGTCGTAGGCGAGCAGGCCGCCTAGCGCGTCCGCCACGATGCAGACCTAAAAGCGTTCGACCTAAGAAACTCAGGCCTAAGGACTGACGAACACGGGTTGCACGGAAGGACGGGTCGCGTGGAGCAATACCGCAAGCGACGCACTCACGCACCTCTCCGTGAAAGTTCGCTCCCTCCCTGCTGCCGAGGAACTCCTTGTAGACGGCGTTGGCCCTGCGAGCGGCCTCGGCGGCGCAACGGTCGTAGGCGACGCCAGTCGACGACAGCACCGCCACCAGAGAGGGCAGGAGTTGGCCTTCGCCTTCCGGGCACGGCTGCGCGCCTCCGCCCGCGCCGTCCACTGCCGACGGCGACGGCGGCGGCGAGAGCCGAGACGACGACACGACGCCCAGGCCGGCGGGAGCGAGACTGAAGGCTGGCAGCGTTCCGTAAAGATGCAAAATAAGAGCTGTGTGCGCCGCCAGCAGCACCTCGCCAGCAGCTCCCTGCTCTCCTTGACGAACGGCTCGCAGGCGACGAGGCGGATGGCGATCCTGTCGGCCAGCGTCGGGTAGTGGGCGCGTCCCACGCGGCGCAGCGTCGAGCGGAAAGTCTCCAAATCGGCAGACTTCGTAGCGGGCCCTTCGTCCGTTGCGACGCTGCTCTCACTCTGTATACGTTTTCAAAGCAAATTCTAGGTTCCATAGCATGTGACTTTGGCCGAGTGGTTAAGGCGTTGGACTGCTAATCCAATGGGTTATGCCCGCGATGGTTTTTAAAGGCAAATTCTACGCACAGAAACATGTGTCTTTGGCCGAGTGGTTAAGGCGTTGGACTGCTAATCCAATGGGGTCTCCCAGCGGGGGTTTTTAAAGGCGAATTCTACGCACAGAAACATGTGACTTTGGCCGAGTGGTTAAGGCGTTGGACTGCTAATCCAATGGGGTCTCCCCGCGGGGGTTCGAATCCCTCAGGTCACGAGAGACTTTTTGAATCGCCTTGCGAATCTGTAAACGATGAGATGTATGAGTTCGAATCTCTCAGGTCACGAGAGTTTTTTGCCCTTTTTTCAATCATTTTTTCCAGTGAAAACATTTTTATTCACTCTTATCCCACACATTCTGCCCTTTTCCACATTTTTCCGTAAAAAAAACACCAAAAACGCCTTTTCTAACCATTTTTTCAGTGCAAATGCTTTTATTTACTCTTATTCCAAACATTTTAACCTTTTTACACATTTTTTCCATGAAAAAAAGCACCAAAAACGCCATTTCTAACCATGTTTCAGTGCAAATGCTTAGTTACTCTTACTAGCTGCTTGCAACTCAGGACACCTGCCAGGGGCGGATCTAGGAATTTTCGGCTAGGGGGGCGAACGAACCTAATCCTATCCCGTGGAACCGGCCACAATTAGACCAATGTAGCAGCAGGGGCGTACATTTCGGGAACCAGGAGTTTATTTCGCGAAGAGGGTGAAAAATAACTAGCCAACATTTTACTATCATTTTATTCGTATTTTCTCTGTTGCATGCACACAAATGGCGCTGCAGGCAAAAGTTTCCATCACGTACGTTCTGAAAGTCATACAAATTTTGTTACGCTTTCTACAAAATTTATTGCGCCGCAGGCGAAAATTTTGCTAATTCTACATCTCTCAAGGCCTTCTTCCTAAAAAGTTGACTGTAATGAGCGGTTGTAATCAGCCAGCAGTGGCGGATCCAATTTTTTTTTTGGAGTAAGAAGGATTTAGCAAAAGGGGAAACCCTGTAGATATTTAGAGATGCTGGGTCATTTCGACGATGTTTTGGGCACCCAATCATTCAATTATTGACAAGCAATACATAAAATCGGCGCCGCAGGCCAATTTTTTTGCGATTTTCGACCACCTACACGCATTTTTATGCGGAAAAGTAGGTTCGCTGAGCACGTTTCTTCTTCTACAGCCCAGCCCTCCACCCCCTCCCCCTTCTTGCCCTAGATTCTCGATTTTGGGAGCGAGAATTAGCCCCCTCCCCCTGGATCTGCCACTGTTGGCCAGGTTCGCTAAGAACTGAATGTATACTCCCTGGCCCAACGTTGACTTCGCACAAGGGGTGCATGCTCAGCTCAGCGCCACAGGCATAATTTTTCCGGTTCGGGAATCCTATATCTTTCCCCCAAAAGGAATCCCTAGTCCAAGCGTGACCTGTACGCTCACTACAGCGCCGCAGGCAAAAAATTTTGCGCGTATTGGTAGTGCGTAAGCTAAAGGAAACAAATAGACATCTGCTACACCTCCCTGGCCTGCCTTCTCGCCTTTGCCCATCACCTGCTGCCACCCTTAGCCCCTCGCCTACCCACTTGCCCTTCGCCCTCGCCTGCCACCCACCTTTCGCCCCTCGCCTACCCGCCCGCCCCACACTCAATCTGCCCGGCTATGGGGGCGATCGCCCCTTTCGCCCCCCTCTAGATCCGCCCTTGACACCTGCGGCAAAGTGCTCCAAGGTGGTTCTGTATCAATATTTTCATGTCCTCAGTAGTGACTCATCATTAATACAATGTGTAAAAAAATCAGGCTGCAAATGCTCAGTTGAAAAGCAACAATGACGAATCTGTAAAGTGCTGCAGCAAAAGCCAAGGGAAGTCAACCAATGCAACCAATGTGCTTCTGCAATACAGGAAGATGGTTACCTTTTTTGTTGTAACACATTATTCTCGCGTCATTCCATCTCCAGTCGTTACATTCGATAGTAAAAATTGGGACTATACCATCTGGAGCAGACACACCATAAATCGTATGTTTTGTGGCAGCCTCTTAATTGTTTTAATCAGCCCTTTAGAGCCAGCTAATAATACTGGGCTTGGCTTTGGAATAGCTTACCTCTGCACGGAATACAAAAGTTATTTTTGTGATCTGCATGGTTGCTCACATATGTTCCTGCTATTTTTCACCCTTGCACTTGCAAAAGCAACCAAACAAGCTCATTGGTGTTGAACTTGTGTTTGATAATCACAACTATGTTCAATGCATCGTATCTTGTGATTGGATATCCCTTGGAAAACGCATCAGCTAAATCCATCCAGCACAACTCTCTGCGCTGCGTTGCAGCCACTCACATTTAGACGGTAAAATGTGCCAAGCCAGCTACATACAAAATTTCAGCTAAATCCATCCAGCACAACTCTCCGCACTGCTTTGATAAAACACGTGTGCAAATTGCATAACTCCCAGATTATGGTAGCTTTCGCAAAACCGGCCCCTAAATGATGGTAAAATGTGCCAAGAAAGCTGCACACAAAATTTCAGCTCAATACATCCAGCACAACTAACTCTCTGGACTGTGCTGCTGACAAACAGACAAAGTGCTTTAGTAATAGAAGTTTTTATAGCGCCAACACCTCCAAAACAAAATAAATAACAATAAAAAAAATTCATAGCATGAGTTTTCATAGTATTTCATAGTTTTCATAGCAAGTTTTCATAGCATAAACACTCAAAGCAAAAAAAGTAATAAACAAAAAAGTTACAAGCACTTCTATGGGAGAGGTTCATTGCGATTCGATCGATTCGACAATCTGCATATTCAATGTGCCGCGTATCTCGTGATTACAGCATTGCATTGGAAAACGGATGTGATATTCGTGATCAGCGTGGTCGATTACATATGTCCCACGCAGATTTGACGCAGACATCGAATTCTCAAATTCGATGTAACACATATGCAAAATTTGCATAACTCACGGATTACGGTGGTAGCTATCGCAAATCCGGCGATTTTTCAGCTATCACAGTCGACACCCAAAGCTATACCAAAAAGAATCAACTCAATCCATCCAACACAGCTCAAGGCATCGCGTTGCACACAGAGAGACAAACATTTTGTTTTAGTAATATAGATAGATAGATTCGCACATTCTGCCCCTTTTCACATTTTTCCATGCAAAAAATCGCTGAAAACGCGACGAACCGGCGTTCTGAACTGCGTGGAGCCGAGCGCGCTGCCGCCGTGGAAGAGCAGTAGCAGCAGCGCCGTCGGACAGTCGTTGGCGTCGGCCAGCTGGCCGGCCGTTGCCGTCGTCGCGGCCGCGGCCGCGGTGGCGGGCGATGGCGGCGGCGTCTCGTCCGAGTCGTAGTCGCCGAGCGTCGACGGCGGCCCCATGACGATCTGCTCGGCCGAACCCCAGCGGACGCGGCCTCCGCCGACGCCGGCCGCCGCGGCCGCCGCCGCCCCAGGGCCGCCGTCCTCCTCGGCGCCCAGCGCCGAGGGCGAGCGCGCCTCCACCGCGTCGAAGTAGAGCGAGAGGTCGTCGTCGTCGTCGGAGCCGGCGCCGCCGCCGGCGGCACCGGCCGTCTGGCCGTCGACGGCCCGGGCCGTGCCGGCCCGGTCGTCGTCGTCCTCCTCGGCGGCCAGCGACGAGGAGCTGGACGTCGCGTCGCCGCCGTCGCTGCGCAGCGCCTCCAGACGCTCGGCGGCGTCTGGAAAATGAATACAGTCGACACGCGGAAATTCGACTGAGCAAAATGCGTTGGCTACCACCACTCCCACCACTGAGTGGGCAAGCTCATTGGGCAAACGAATCACGCCGCCACTGATTGGGCGACGAAGAGGCCCATCCCTGCTTGTAAGAAGAACTTTTCGTAAGGGTGGCTCTGGCCTAATGTGCCTCTCGTCGGGCAAAGAACATGTGTGTGTGTGTGTGAGATACACTGGCCCGCTCCAACCGTGACTGCCTCCGAACCTTTGCCATCTTGGTGGTGTCGACAAAAAAAAAACAAAAGAAAGTGACGCACCCAGACAGTGGCTCTTCTTTCGGTCGAGCGTGATTTGACTCATGAGTCGGGGACCGCCCATCGACCGCTTGCGCGACATGGCGTCCTGGGTGCTGGGCGGAGCCAGCCCATTTTCCTTCTAAACAAAAGAAAAAAAAACTTCGAAAGAATTGAAAAATCACGTATTCTTTTTGTTGCGTGCAAACGTGCGAGCGTGCGTGGCGTGACAGAGAAGAGGTGGAATTGGTCGAGTTCTGCGACTGGGTACTCAGTCGGTAGTTGGTGCGTGCGCGTCTGCCCAATCCACAAGGACACTGGCTCGACAAACCAATAATTGCAATCAACGTCAACAGAGGCGCACACGCACGCAGGCTAGCGGCTATAAACGTGGCCGAATGCTACCCTCTGTTACGTCACGGCCATTTACAGTCGCTAAATTTAGCCTAAGAGTACGTGCACAATTTCTCAGGCGCAAAAGAGAGTCGAAGCAAAAATAGACCACACCGACTACAGTGTCGCCAAAAACAGATTTAACCCACTCGTGAACAGAGGCCAGAGGGCAGCGGCGCGGGCGCTCACGCAGAGCAGAACCCGGTCACAATCACGCATTAGCCGGTCTGCTGCCTGGCTAGCCGCTGCATTAGCTGCCTGGGCCTTACAAGCGACAAGCCAGGCATGAATGCTTTCTTTCCACATATGTCCCAGTGCGTACGTGCGACTTTTCCACATGTCCCTGTTGGATTTCTCGAATTAGCTGCTATTCTACTAACTAGCTGCAGCTGTGTCACGAGCCGACCTCCCACCGACAAGCGGACGCACGCACGCACGGGTGTGAGCACTGAGAACAACTATTAATGATGCCCGAAGCAGCTGCTATGTATAGGAGCGACTGCGTGGGAATGTGGCGAACATCATCGGGCATATGACGCCCTTTCGTTCTCGGTTGCTCTGGCGACAATGATTGACCGGGCGAAGCAGTGCGTACTGAGGGCTGGCCCAAAGTGCAACACCAGCATGCACGCACCGGAACGCACGCACGCACGCACGCACGCACTCACGGTCTTCGGCAAGTCCTCGTGGAGGGTCGAGTCTTCCTCCTCGTCATCGACGTGGTGCATGTCCGGCCCCAGCGCCGCTCGCATCTGCACACGCAGACAAGGCAGTTAGGCAACCACGCATGGGAGCAGTTGAAAGGGGATGCGAGGAGTGGGGGCATAGCTGTAATCGGGTGTAGCCGAGTGGTCGAGGCACCATTTTTTGGGAGGCGGTAGCTTTTTCGGGAAAAGCCCGCTGAAAAAAAAACGTCTGAAAAATTAAAACGTCGCTGTTAAGTTTACGCACTTTTATAACGTTAGACGGGGTGCTTTGGAAAATTCTGAGGGTTGGGGCGGGGAAGTTCTGTGGGTGTAACCTGCCCCCCCCCCACCTCCACAGTTACAGGCGTGGTGGGGGAGGCACAACAGGTCAGTAGATTCATTCCCAGCTCAGATGTTCTTCCAGACCCCCAAAAAAGGCCCCAACAACAGTCTCTCTCTCTCCCGCACGTAAGCGCAGCAAGTTTCCCATTGACTGCGGTGGCAAAGGGTCGAAACGCTGGACATTCACGCGCAACGGACCATAGCGTTGACGAGTCGTTGCGTCTCCCTCTCCATCCTGCGTATCGCCTCGAGGTCTAGACCCATCCACTCGTCCTGCCAGGCCCAGGCCTGCCGGTGCGCGCGCACCATCGTCGAGCGGATCTCTGACAACCGTGTCCGTGTCTCGGCGTGCAAGTGCGTGCGTGCGTGCAAGTGCGAGCGTGCCGGTGCGTGAGTGCAAGTGCGTGCGTGCGTGCGTGCGTGCGTGCGTGCGTGCGTGCGTGCGTGCGTGCGTGCGCACGTTCTAGCCAGCAACGGCAAACGAGCGACTCACTGTCTTGAATGAACCGCTCCACGCGCGTCTGCACTCCCCAGATGGGAAACTCCACTCGAATCAGCTTGTAGGCGCACATGAGGGGCGCGGCCGTCCGCGCCCGTTCCTTCACCCAGTCCCTCGTCAGGGGCCCTCTGAAAGTTCGAAATTTGACATTTCACAAAAACAATTTCAACTTCGCAAACGCACGCACCGGCCGAGTTTCGAGACGAACAGCGTGGGGTCCTCACTCTCGGCGTAGTCGTGCGTGGGTACGTCGTCCCGAACGATGTCCATAAAGTCTGGGAAGTTGCACCGTCAACCGACCAACGCACGAACGCACGCACGCTCGCACGCACGCACGCAGTATCGCCCACGCAGTGAAATTCGCATCAATGGCGTACGTGGTGTAACTAGGGGGGGGGGGGTCGGAGCCGGAAGACAAGTCAATCACCGCCCCTTCTCCAATTTTTTTTTTGGCGACCAAAAACACTGAACAGCGCCATTTAGACGCAATGCGGCCAATAAGATGCCATTTTGACGCTTTTTCGCGCAAAAGCGTAACAATTCTAAAATCCGCCACCACACTTTGGGCCCGCTGGGGGTCACACTACCCCCCCCCCACACTTTTCTCGACAGGTACAGACACAGGTGGGACGGGCCACAGAAGCCCCCCCCCCCAGGATCGGGCTGACTGGGTCTGATCTCTCACTCACTAGCAGCGGTCGATCATGTGTGACCATAGAGAGTCCCCAAACACCAACGAGCAAGCAAAGTCCGTGTGTGCGCGTCGACAGCACGTACCGACTTGTCTCTTGGCCAGCTCGGAGGCGGGCAGCCCGAAAACGTTGTTCTGGCGGCCGTCGTCGTTGAAGTAGCGCGTCTCGACCTCGACCTTGAACATGGGCACCATGGGGCAGGAGTAGACGGTCCGCGTGTACGGGTACGCGTTCCACGAGTCCTCCACCGCCACGAACGACGCCGGCAGGAAACTGCGGAACCAGGCTGCAGGGGCGAGCAACGCAACGGTGTGTCAGAAAGCGTCAGGCAGTATTTTATAGACAAGCGTTTGCGCGCACGTTGAATTGAAGCATTGTAGCGATGAATGAGCACTGTTACAGTCATACATGTAACGGGGGAAGGGGCAGTAAAAAATTTGCCCCTGCCCAGCCCCAGAAATTTCCTGGTTTTCCAACTTGTCTACAATTGTAAAAAGTAGTGTTCTACTTTTCGTCTTTTTCAGTGTTTTTGACGTTGAAACAGCTAAATAACGCTATTTCTAGCCCATTTTTACGCATTTCTGACCTAGTTTTGACTAAAAATAGCCTATTTAGATACTATTTTGGTACATTTCCCTTCGGGGACCCCCTCCCTCTTCAAATCTGCGTGCCGCCCCCCACGCCCCGCCCCCAGAATGTTCTCCAACCCCCCCCCCCCCGTCCACTTCAAAAAACCGATTACATGTATGGTTACACTGAAGAAACGGACCGGGCACATGGCTGCTGATGTAGTAGACCTTGTTGGTGTACTGTCCACAGAGTTGGTCGTTGGAGAAGGGCTCATTCTTGAGAATCTGCACACCGCTGCCGCTACCTTTTGTCTCTTCTCTGGTTTTCTTCTGGAATAATTCGTTTTTGTTGTTTTGTATCAGTGTACATCGTCCAAACCTGGATCATGTAGAGCTGCGCGATGCGATACTCCTCGACCCAGAGTGGCAGGAAGATCCTGTACTCCTTGGTCAGCATTGCACATGATCAGACGTCAGTCGGCCATAGGGGGGAAAGAGGACCCTGTGATCTGTATGCAGGGGACTGAGATCGCGCCGGCACGACGACTCGTCGAGCCAGCAGTAAGCCGGCTTTGGGTCGGGCTCGAACACGACAGCTGGCGGCGGGCGCGAAAGGTGTCATCGTCGCCGCTGGGGAGGGCAGCAGCGCCGCGCCTTCCCATGTCTGGTGGTGGAGCATCCGTGGCCCATGTCAGCCCAAGAGAGCCCTCGCGCCAGCCAGCCCCCTAGGCGGTGCGTCTCGACGCCGTCTGAAAGCCAGTCTGTGGAGCGCACACTCGACTGCCGCTGAGCCTAACAACTGCGGACGGCCTGCCAGGGTATGCGGAGAGGCGGCGGACGTGTGTCAATTGCATGAGCTAGGAAGGCGAGCGCCACAGCCTCCCCTCCACCCCCCCCCCCGCGGCGGGGGAGGGGGAAGAAAACGGCCCCGCGCCGGGCTGGCACCCTCCCTCCCCCCCCCCACACCCAGGGAGAGGGAGGGAGCAGGCCTCCAGCGCGCCCCAAATCCAACAACAACAACCCCCCCCCCCCCCCACCCACCTTATTGACAAGTTAGTTTTCGTCTCCACAGCAGAGAAGGAAAGAAAACGTCAACGTGGGATTCGGGTGAACGCAACACAGGCCGCTTAGAGCGTGCCACTGCTTCGCCCCCAGCCGCTCCGCTGGGCCCTCAAAACTGGATGGTCGCGTCAGATTATCGTTGGTTTTCCCGGCTCGGTCGTCGTCAAGTCGAAGCGGCGGGGAACCGATGAAAACCAAAGAAACCGCGCGTCACCAACAACGACAAACCCCCAGCTCGCAATGCAGGCACACAAGCTCGACTGGGCGAGCTATGGGCGCCGCACACAAGGCTGGGAGAGCGAGCGAGCGGCGGAGCGTTTGAAGGCACTTAGAGCGGAACTAATGGTTGGGGCGCTAACTCGGCCCGGGGCGACGCGCGCGCTCACTGACGTCAACGTCGCCGCGCCACTATCCCTGGCGTCAATCAGCTCCTAATTCGACAAGAATTCGAGCAGCAAGCGAGACTACGCATCTGGACCCTCCGCACCGACCGCTCCACACATGTGCACCAGGAGAGCATTACGGCCCTTCCCATAAATTTTACCTTGAGGACTGAGCGTTCCGAGAAAATTCTGATTGAAGATGAGGCGGGTAGCGGGGTAGGGCGGAGACGGAGATTGCACTCATTTGGCCCATCCGGCCTGAATAAAAACGGACGTGCGCCCACAGCCAAAAGTGCGAAAGCGTGGGACAAGAGAAGCGTTCAACTTGAATCAAAACAAGGGAATTGGTTTTTGGAAAATTGACTAGAGGTTCTGGAAAGGAAGGCCGGGTGCGTCATTCCAGCAAGCCATATGAAGCCGGGTCCTCCAAGTTGGCACGCAAGCCTATTATACCCCATGGAGATAGTAAACAAAGAGAGGGAGAGGACTGCCAGAGACAAGCAGAAAAATATCGCCATCTTGTGCTTGGCAAGCACAAATATTGATTTTTAACAATGTAATTGGTCGTCTTTATTGCGCTGTCATCGCATGATCATGGTCGTTTTCCAGATGTTTGGTTAAATGGGGGTGAAGCACAGGACAGGATATTACACTTCCTTTGACATGCAAATGCGCCAGTCATCCTCTCGCTCTCTCGGAAACAAGACGGATGCGCCAGTGCCTGTTGTGTACCCAGTAAGCGAGGGACGACACACGCGATCCGTCGTCCAAGGAAACACGACACGAGCGGAAAGAGCGCCGAGGGGCGCCCGCCTCGAGTCACATGTCGGGCCTTCTCTTCTTTCTCTACAACCGCCGCCCACCTCAACGAGGCTCGTTTATCTCCCGTGTCGAGGTGGGGCACAGTGTGTGTGTGTGGCCCCGGAGAGTGGAAAGTGGAGAAATTGATTTAGACGAGATGCGACGTCGGCCCAGTCCAGCCAAGCACTCTCCCCAATCACTGGTGGGTGGCGTGGCACTCTCCTCAAGAGAGTCACTCCTCGCTCGCCGAGCTCGCGTCAGCGAGGGCAGCGTCGCCACTTCCGCCACCCCGAGGCGCCACTCCCGCATCGCCTGACGTCGTGGTGAAAGCAATCTCCTGCCGCGGTGACGGCGACCACACGCACGCACGCACACACAACTTCTGTACACAGCTCCGTCGGCGGAAGTCGACGACAGGACAGGCACTCCACTCGTGGCTCTCCTCCTCTACCTTCGCCACGCCGACTTTCGCAATCTCGCCGAAAGCGAACAAACAAACGCGACGTTCCATCCGTCCGTCGGCGTCACCATCGCCGACCGATAACGATGACGGACGGGGCGCTGGCTAGCTAGCCGCGCCGCTACAGCAGCTAGCCGCGCCGCTACAGCAGCTAGCCAGCAGCCAGAAAAGTCGCTACGCTAGCGACCGAGCACTAACGTCGCTAACGAAGCTGCTTCTCTGCTCTGCTGAGCCGGCTTCACGCAGCTCTAGCCTCGCGTCCGCGGCTAATGGGGGCTCGCACGTCGTCGCCGACTCGCGCTCAAGCTAGCGATGCGATGCCGAAATGGTTGACTCGCAGAATAGAAAATCGCAGAATAGCCAAAGCGATAACAAGCGCGACTAAATATTCGCTGGGAAAAAGATAAAAAAAGGGTTGTTCTAAAAAAGGGTAAAAACTGCGTCCACGGAAAAGCAAGACTGTGCGGCGAAAGCTCAAAATATCGGTTTTCGAAACGAAATTCGAGCGGGAGAATTTGAAACGTTCTTGCAGACCAAGGTTGAAGGAACGAACGGCTATGTAATCCCATTAGTCGACACATTCTAAATCGCACCTTCTCGCAAGATTTTCTTTTTTTACATTTTCGCCAAAAAAATTCGAACTTGTGCTAAACGTCAGTTATAACTACTACCCAATAATATTGGGCTAAAAACAATTGTTGCGTCCGTTGCGTCCGTTTTCGTCCGTGCGTCCGATGATAATTTCCTTAATTTTAGGCTTTGCTTAGGCTTAGTCCAGCTTTGCTTAGGCTTAGGCTTATGTTTAGGCTTAGGCTTAGGCTTCGCTTAGGCTTCGCTTAGGCTTAGGCTTCGGACGCACGGACGCAACGGACGAAACAATTGTGTTTTGCCTAATATTGTGAGAACAGCACTTTACAAAACATGCAACCTACACAACCCACACAACTTGGGCTATGGCTTACTTAAAAGCTTAGCTTTGGCTTAGGTTTACATTTAGACTTATATATTTAGGCTTTTGCTTAGGCTTAACCTACACAACTTACACAACCTACACCATCAGAGGAACGGCGCGAACGGGAATGCGGGGAACATATAAAGTTGGTGGGAACGTCGGGACGCGAATCACTTTTCCTGGGAGGCGGTGCGGAAGGAGTGGTAAACACGCAGCGAAATGATATTTTCCGCTTGCGAATGCCGTGCTAAGCCTATCTAAGCCAAAGCGCTCGAAAGCACGCACGCACTCGCCATACCTGTAATCGGGGGGACTTACCACCCCACTATTGTTTCAACACCCACCCTGACCCCCACCAACCCCCAGAATTTTCCCACAGGGTTATGGTCGTTACGTGTGTTCGACTATCCAAATAGATGAAGAGACAGCAGTCTACTTTTTATGCCCTCCCAGAACGCTCGATAATTCAAAACTTTTCGAATGATTGCTTGTTCCTCCAAATTCACGCACAAACAGACACATCGACACGATACGTCACAATTTATGACATTTACCATCATTTCAAAGCATTCACAGCTTTTCATTTTAACTTCCCTACTTGAAATCAGGCTTCTTCGTGGTTCACGTCTATGCTCGCGCACTTTGAAAATAAAAGACAAGAATATAACATATAAATTCGGCAGTGAGATTACAGACGACTACATCGGGCTGGTCCGATATTGGCGTTCGCCTATTATTCTTCTCTTGGGAAATATTTCTTGAATTTCAGAAGGCAAGCGCAAATTTCAGAATGCGACAGTTGAAATTCTGATCATTCTTTTTCTGGAATTTTCTTTCTCTCATTTGTTGGCAACTTTAATGGGACTGGCGCCAGAGAGAGGCGTCGCGGCGGGCTGGACGGAGCGCGCTTTCAAAATGCCGTTCTCAAAGGTCTCGACCGTCTCTTGACCGGCGTCCAGAATTCTGAAAGTTTTTTTCTCAAAATTTCGATACGGATGCGTGCAGGCACCCGCGCGTTCGCGCACACCACATGAGCCGCGCTGCATGAGCTGAGCCGGGTAGGGTGGGGAGGGGGGACAACGCGCCTTCTAGCGGGTGGGGGGGGGGGAAGGACCGCCCAGTCCCAAACCAGCCATTTGAGGCCGGGGTGTGTATAATCAGCGCTACTTCAAGTTGCATTGGCCACAAAACACTCTCACTTTTATCATTTACACATATACAGGCACAACGCACTCTAGCAAAAAATAAATCGGTGGGTGGGGGCCTTGACTTTCGACTGGGGGGCCCACCACAGCTACTACAGGTAACCTAAGTCACAAGCTTCACACACACACACACACACACACCACACACACACACACACACACACACACACACACACACACACACACACACACACACGCGCGCACACACACGCACGCACTTCTTGGTGACGACGGTCTTGCCGTCGACGAAGCGAGTCGAGGTCGAGGTCTTGCGCACTGCAGCGCTGCCGCCCGTCGCGTCGGATGCCGAGAAGCGAATCGTCGAACAGTACCGTCTGAAAGCAACGATCCATGACAGTCACGCACACACGACAACATGATGTGAGGATGTGATGCAATGAGATGTGAGAATCCAGTCTCCTACCAAGGTGCAAATAGACAGGGATATAAAAATAGCGGTATATTGGTGCTTTGAATAGAAAACAGCGCAAAAGACGCATTTTTGTCAGTCAGGAGAGTTTGAACAACAGGGGGTTGAGTTGCGCCGACTGGGTAGATAGGGCGACTCGACCACACCAAAACCCCTCAGCAGGGGGTGTTACAGATTTAAGGGGGGAGGGGGGCTGCGAAGATAGTGGGGTAGGGTACTCCCCCAGTTACAGCAGGCACACCAACACACCGCGCAACAAACCCGTTCGCTTGCTGCGCGGTTGGCTGAACTGGTTTCGCGGTGGGGCGCTGCGTGTCGGCGAACGGATCGAACTGAAAGTGCGACGCGAAGAAGCCGCTGTTTCCGCCCTCGTAGGGTCGGACGCGGTTGCTCGACTCTGAATGGCGGGCGCGAATTTTATTTTATTATTTTTTTTTTTTGAAATCTGAAAGTGTTCCAGCACTTCTCTGGAGTGGGCCAGCGAAGAACTGGTCGAAGGGGTCGGGAAACTTGAAGAAGTCGTCAGAGGCGTCGACGCCGAACAGATCCTAAGAACAAACAGGTACCGTATCTCGAATTTGCATGCGTACTGGGTTGGGTGTACGCCAAGGTAATCATCGCTCCCACACACCCCACCCTGGCTGACAACTTAAAACTACAGATAAACCAGTGTACATGCGCGTTAGTGGGGGGGGGGGGGGCGCAGAGTGAACAAGGAACTCCAAACAAACGCTGCCTGATAACGGGCCGTAATAGACCGAGCGTCACCCACGCACGCACGCACTGGCACCATACCTGTAACCGGGTCTGGAAGAGTGGGGGGGGGGCAAATGGCCAAATTCTGGGGGGGTGTCTCTGGAGCAAAAAGTGGGGGGGTAGCTGGCCATTTTTTTGAGTCATACTTGCACTTTTTGGTGAAAAATGGGTATGAATAGGGTGTAAACAGTGTTATTTTAGATGTTTTATGGTCATATAACATTGAAAACCACTGAAAAACACCAGCATTTACTCACTTTTATCGTTTTAGACTGAGTGAAAATCCCTTGGGAAAATTCTGGGGGGGGGGTCGGGGGGAGTTGGGTGGGTGTTGGAAAAAGAGTGCTGGGCCCCCAACCCCCCCCCCCCCCCAGTTACAGGTATGCCTGGCACGCGCGCAGAGACCTGGAAGGGGTCTCTGCCGCCGAAGAAGTCTTTGAAGACGTCAAAGGGCGAGCGGAAGTGGAAGGCGCCGAAGTCGGTGGCGTCGAAGAAGGACTCGCCGCCGCCCGGACGTCGGTGGTGGAAGTGGCGGTGGTGACTGGCGGCGCCACCGCCTCCGCTGCTGCCGCGCCGGGAGTGCCCTCGGTGGCAGCCCTGCTGGTGGGCTCCGCCAAAGAAGGAGTTGTTGTTGGGCGAGGGCCGGCCGCCCGTTGTCGTCGTCGGCTTCACGCCCTCCATGCCCAGCCGGTCGTACAGTTGGCGCTTCTTCGCTGCAAGCGCGTGCGCGCGTGCGTGCGTGCTCGTAGGGGGCAGGTAAATGACACGCCTAAAACGCTCGTTGCCTAACAGCGTAAGGGTTGGTATTTCGCACCATCAGAAAGGATCTCGTACGCCTCGGCGACTCTCTTGAAGCGCTTCTCCGCCTCGACCTTGTTGTGGGGGTTCTTGTCAGGGTGCCACTTCAAGGCCAGCCTTCGGTAGCTGAAGACGCGCCCATGTCACACACGACTATGCATGTCTCGACTTGTTGGGAGCAGTCTAACACGCACGCCTTCTTGATCTGCTGCTCGTCGGCCGACCTCTCGATCTCGAGCACCTTGTAGAAGCAGTAGGCCGAGCTGCTAGTCGGCAGCTCCTCCATGCTCGCCGTTCTTTTCGCCATTTCAAATCGGTTACGCTTTGCCCTTTTTTCACCCCCCGGAAATCGGGATCCGGCAGACTGCAAAAAAAATGATGGGCCTTCCAGACCGATGCGTGGTCCGAGCAACGCGCCGCAACCGGCACAATGCGATGCCTGGCCGGACGGACGGGACTAATGTGCGAGCCTAGCGTCGTGCGCTTCGATAAGCCGCGAGCGCAGCGTGCGCGCGACGACCGGACAATCCACAATAACGCGTGCGGGTTTTGGTCCGGAGATGGGAAGTGGGTCGCGTTGTGTTCGGCGTCCATAATGCATGCGCGAGCGTGACCAGGCCGTATAACTGGGGGGTGGAGATTCGCGGAGGGTTTTTACGAAGGCAATAGAAGCTGCGACGAGCTAGCACGGAGCCATTGTAGTTGCAGCTCGTTGCCGCTCGCTTACTACTCGCTCGACGGGGTGGCGACTGGCTAAGCGTCGGCGGCTAACAACCCACTGCGAACCTAGCCAGCCAACTTTCCGGCGACAGAGTAAGAGAGCTAGTGTGTAGAATTGAGAGGGAGAGCGAACAAGGGGTGAGCTATCGATTTCGACTGGGATAGATAGAGGGAAACTGGCGCTGCTGGGTCGGGGGGAGGGGGACGTTTATTAGAATACGTGAAAAGCGCAGTAGCCTTGGCTTATGTACGCCATGAGCAAGCGCATTGGGAGGAGGAGGCGGCGGCAATGTCGGCTGAATCAATTCGCGACGAGGAAGTGCGTTGGTTGGGATGGAGGAGAGTCAGCCAAGCGGAAAGGTTGCTGACTCAATTTGGGGCTTTACTAAGGCTGCCACGCAAGGATGTTACTAAGCTGCTGTCAATCTTGCCGGCTTCTTCGTGATTCAGAGGGCCCATTGTATGTACTACGGCAGTAGACCTGAATGAACAGGCAATAACACCTTTTCTCTGAAACAACCGAATAGAGCACTGAACGTACAGTACCACCCCCCCCCCGTTTTAAAATAGTTAAAATCTGCAAGAGTCTATAAATGAATCGAATCTGAGTATTCTTCTCAACTTCCTGCAAGACTGAGACGCAAGGACGCTTTGCATTGACGCGCGCAAACCCAATGTCAAAGGCATCTCGCACACCAGTCGAATAAATCAATGAGAACTGCGGGCGGACTGCACCTGCGCGTGTGCGCCGACTAAGTAACCTCCATCACTCGTCTCAGAAACGCATTAGCGTCTTTGGAAAAAAACTGGATTCGGTCTCAGGCTGAGAGCGCTGCGTCCCCACGCGCGCCACTGTTTGCTCAATCTTCGCAGCTGCATCTGCTGCCAGACTCAGAACAACGACGATGCAGTCGCAGTCAGACGGAGTTCCTCGTCAAAGAAGAAAACAAATTTCCACTTCTTTTGTGTCGAGAAAGACACTTTTCCATAATGTTGCTGCGCCTACGAATTTTGGCACCAGCTGGCAGGCAGCTGCGGGCCGTGTCACGCTCCCCGCTGGCTGCCCAGGCAGTGGTAGTGCCGTGCCAGCGGACACACAAGCCACCTCCTTCCTTCTGCCCCTCCAGGCAACCGAAAAAAGCCGTCTGGCGGAAAAGTCATTTGCAACGCCGGCTGGCTGGGGGTGGGAGAACCGGGCTGGCATCGGCAATGGCATGGGCGCTGGTAGCGCGATGCCACTGCTGACGAGGAAACGGATGACAGCTTGTGTTGGTGCTGCGTTAAATTGCTCTCGAGTGTCAAGTAGGGATGAGCATGGGCCGGGCCGGCCCGGCCCGGCCCGGCCCGGCCCGGCCCGTGGGCCGGGCCGGGCCGGAATTCCAGGCCCGTTTTGCGGGCCGGGCCGGGCCGGGCCTGCGTTTTGAGGGTGCGGGCCGGGCCGGGCCGGGCCGGGCCGGGCCGGACGTTCTTGGCTGGCCAACGTAGATAGCTACCTTAGGGATGTGGAAAAAAATTTTTAAATTAAAAGTTTTCTTTTTAAAAAAAAACTTTCTTTTTTTAAAAATTAAGCCTAAGCCTAAGCGAATGTACCTACAGTGTGGAAGACCGCCGATTTCTCCCGATAGAGGCAGTGAGTGGCAACCGCGTTAATTGTATAATGAATTCGCGATGAAGCCCAGTTGGGACGACGTGAAATGTCACTATACATAGGTATATAGACTGAATGTCACGGACGCGTACACCTTCTCACATACACTTAGTTCACTATTTGCGGTCAAAAGCGCGCCACCAGCTCCGTGAGCCTTCTACCGCTCATTTGATTCGGATTTCATCTCTGCAACACAGCCAGCCGTCTTCCCCATTCATTTCACAGGCGAAAGCGATCCTTGGTGTGTAGAACGAGTAAGGTGCTATTTTAGAGTCCAAAAGACGCGTTAACGTTCTAAACGTATACAGTTGACTTTTGTGGTTCAAAGTGCGCCGTAATCTCCATAGCTCATTTGATTCGGATTTCATCTCAGCAACGCCGCCAGCCGTATTGCCAGTTCATTTCACCGGCGAAAGCGATCCTTGGTGTGTAGAACGAGTAAGGTGCTATTTTAGAGTCCAAAAGACGCGTTAACGTTCTAAACGTATACAGTTGACTTTTGTGGTTCAAAGTGCGCCGTAATCTCCATAGCTCATTTGATTCGGATTTCATCTCAGCAACGCCGCCAGCCGTATTGCCAGTTCATTTCACCGGCGAAAGCGATCCTTGGTGTGTAGAATGAGTAAGGTGCTATTTTAGAGTCCAAAAGACGCGTTAACGTTCTAAACGTATACAGTTGACTTTTGTGGTTCAAAGTGCGCCGTAATCTCCATAGCTCATTTGATTCGGATTTCATCTCAGCAACGCCGCCAGCCGTATTGCCAGTTCATTTCACCGGCGAAAGCGATCCTTGGTGTGTAGAACGAGTAAGGTGCTATTTTAGAGTCCAAAAGACGCGTTAACGTTCTAAACGTATACAGTTGACTTTTGTGGTTCAAAGTGCGCCGTAATCTCCATAGCTCATTTGATTCGGATTTCATCTCAGCAACGCCGCCAGCCGTATTGCCAGTTCATTTCACCGGCGAAAGCGATCCTTGGTGTGTAGAACGAGTAAGGTGCTATTTTAGAGTCCAAAAGACGCGTTAACGTTCTAAACGAATACAGTTGGCTTTTGTAGTTCAAAGTGCGCCGTAATCTCCATGAGCCTTCTATAGCTCATTTGATTCGGATTTCGTCTCAGCAACGTTGCCAGCCGTCTTCCCAGCTCATTTCACCGGCGAAAGCCACACTTGCTTTGTAGAACGGATAGGGCGCCCTTTGAGTGACCAAAAGACGCAATACAGTTAGCTTTTTGCGGCCAAAAGTGCGCTGCTCTCCGTGAGCCTTCTACGGCTCATTTGATTAGTATCACGCACGCACGCACGCACGCACGCACGCACGCACGCACGCACGCACCGTAACGCACGCATGCACGCACCGTCACGCACGCTCGCACGCACCGTCACGCACGCACGCACGCAGAAGGCACCGACATGCACACACTGTCACGCACGCTCGCACGCACCGTCACGCACGCACGCACGCAGAAGGCACCGACATGCACGCACTGCCACGCACGCTCGCACGCAACGACACGCACGCACCGTCACGCACGCTCGCACGCACTGTCACGCACGCACGCACGCAGAAGGCACCGACATGCACGCACTGTCACGCACGCTCGCACGCACCGTCACGCACGCACGCACGCACGCAGAAGGCACTGACATGCACGCACTGTCACGCACGCTCGCACGCAACGACACGCACGCACCGTCACGCACGCACCGCACGCACGCACATCAACCCTATTGGGAAAATAGCGAGCCATGCCGATATTTTGCACTACTGCGTGAGCATGTACGTACACCGTACAATGTTGCCGTTCGAGGCGCGAAAAGCGGGGGCGTAGGCGAAACGCGTGCGTGCGCGCCTGCTTGCGATGGATGCGTGCGTGATGCGTGCGTGCATGCTGCGCTTGTGCTTGCCCAAAGACCATCGCCCAAAAGAATTCGTTCGCTTCCAATGACAGGACAGCCTGCACCACAACACGCACGACGGGTTTAACCTACCCGAAACGATTTCACTTTCAACGAACCGTTCAGGATGCTAACACCAGCTAGCACACGCATTCCAGCATCTAGGCATGGGCGAGATTTGAGCTAGTCAAAAGGAGCAGTCGCGGTGCCCTTACAAGATCGGAAGTGTCGAGGGGGGGGGGGGGGTAGGTATACAGAGAGAGAGGGGAATGGGAGACGCACGCACTGTAACTTTCATCGCAAGCTTCATGCCCATGAAATCCAGTGAAGATGCCGGTGGGGAAGAGGCGCTGCTGGCAGCAGAGGCACGCCGACTCCAAGACGTCCCACTCGGCCGTGTCAAGCAAGCAGATGTCGGCGCAGCTTGTGAGCGGTCAGCGAGCGGCAAAACAACATAGAATGAGTTGCCATGCCAGTGTGGTGTGGCGGTCGAAAATATCTGCCCACGGAGATGCGCACCTGAATGAAAACACGTTTGTATGACGTCTCTTTCACGTACTGGAAGGGACTGTGGGTTTGTCGCTGAACCTGCGCATTCTCAGATCGCACTTGTTACTATAGGGGGAGGGGGGGAGGGGAGGAGCACCCCAAGCCCATATCGTACAGCTTACCAAACCGCGAAATAATTTCAGATTAAAAAACCCCAATAATTTCAGATCATACAGATCATTACGATCATGCGACGCAGCCCACCTTCACTGTGTCGTCGTTGGCCGCAGCCGCAGCCTTTGCCGTGGCCGAGCCACACGGACAGGGGCGTCCCGTCACAGAGCAGTCCTTGAAGAGGGAATCCACGTAGCGCAGCAGCTCACCTGCAGACACACACGTTGAATCAAGCACACGCCACAGCCAAACGCATGCTCAGGAAGTCAGCCCAAGAATTTCCAGACCAAATCCGAAATCCCCCACCGCCCCACCTCCAACCAAACTGAAATTGCCCTGTAATTCAAATTGCACACCGAAATACCTACCAATCTTCTAACGCGCAGTGCAGCATGCTTGCTGCGAAATCCCCATGGCTCATTAGCGCACAGTTCTGCAAACAGCAATATCCCCACCCCGTTTATTCAATGTCACCTGCGAAATTCCAACCATTAAGTACCGAGCAGTGGCTGATTAAGGTAAGGGATTTTATGTCGAAACATCAACTAAAACGCCCGTTTGGGAAACGCAAAAACAACCCGTGCACCATTGAAGGCGCTGCAATCTCCGCCCCCTTACGTTCTCTTGCAATTGCAAACCAGTTTTTGAAATCGTACAAAAGATCATACGGATACCTGTCCAGGGAGGGGATATATGGGGGGGTGTACGCTACCCTTTCCCGAAAGACTGATCGATTATCGGCATCAGAACCCAACCCCTCCCCTGAATTTCCTTTTTTTTGAAGCTTCAAGAAAAGTGATATGGCAAAATACTGGCAGATCATATTTTGAGCATTACAACAAGTCGACTTTGACGTGCACAAGAACAAGTACTTCCGAAAAATGGCGATTAATCCCTCACACTCACTCACTCACCCCACACTCACACTCACCTATTCTCATGTCATCATGCTATGATGCATGCATATTGCATACAATACTGTAAAATCGGTATTAAGCGACGAGATCGGGGCACAGGGCCAGGGGTCCTCTGAATGTGTGCGTGTCGTGTCGCGCAGTCAATCACTTGCTTTTGGCTAACACCAGGAAGAAAGACTATTTATTGAAATTTATTGAAAAATTGTTAAAATTATTGGAATTTATTTTCAAACGCAAATTCACTTGTGGTTGTGGGTCGCTACAAAAGGAAGATAAATTCAACGGAGATGCTTAAAACCGATTTTACGGAAAATGAAATTCTGACGTATACATCCATCCATCCCGACCTTGACTTGAACAATCCAGCCAAAAAGGTTCGACAGAAATGGCGCCGCAGCAGCTCTTCTTCTCGCCGACAGTACGACGACTCGACTCGGCAAGCAACTGGGGACAACCCCGCGTCGGCAACACCACGTTTGCAATCAACAGCGCACACGAAGCAGCCATTCTACTTCAAAAACATTTTCAAAATATTCGCGCGAAACGCAACTCGGCAATTCCCAAAATATGCAACCGATACAAGCACAACCGATACAAGGGATTATTGTTCCCGCCTCCTAAGCCTAAGCCTAAGCCTAAGCCTAAGCCTAAGCAAAAGCCTAAGCCTAAGCCTAAGCCTAAGCCTAAGCCTAAGCCTAAGCCTAAGCCTAAGCTACAGTGATCCCTTGTATCGGTTGTGCTTGTATCGGTTGCATATTTTGGAAATAGCCCGCAACTCAAACAATAGGTGCGTTAACGATGTTCAAATGGAAACAAACGATGTTCAAATGCTAGTACGGTACTGCCCAATTCAAATACGAGTACGTGCAACGTGCTAATCGTAGAAGTTGGTATAGATAAATACGTGAAAAATATACGGAATATATACAAAATTCCTCGTGCGATGGCGCTGTCTGTATGCGGCGCACCTTGCGGTGGCGGCGACGGTGACACGCAAATGCACCTTCTTACGCGAATGAATACTCATGAGACTCGCATAAAAAGATGTGCAATGTGAACAAAGCGCATGAGATCAAGTGTCACCACGTCTGCCGGTCGTAGAACAGCAGGTAGGCTTCCTGGCTGTCGAAGGCGGCCCAGTCGGCGTCGGCGCCAAGCTGCACGACGCTGCTGTGGCTTCGTGGCTTCCACCTGTGGGACGTCCAGTTCAAGGTTCCGCTCTCGCCTCCGAGGAGTCGGAGGATCACGAGGCCTTGATCCACGTGCAGCCTGGACTGCCTATCAACCATCGGCGGAGGGAGGGCAGATCAACGCCACAGACCCTGGGCAACCGCAACTTCCATGCCGCCTTCGGCGGCCATGGCTTATACACACACACACACACACACACGCTGCTGTCGTAGAACCGCCACCAGGAGCCCAGCTCGTGCCCAGCTTTGTGCTTGACGTGGGCGAAAAAAATGTATACTTTGAAGACGTCGCCAACCGCTGAGCACTTGGAGCTGAGCTGGAGAAGAGTCGGCTGATGAGCGCGTCGTCGTTGGCGCCGAGCACGCTGGCTGCGCGCAGTCGCTGCACTGTCGCCTGCGCCGAGACCGTCAGCCGCTCGCCCGTCGCGGCCATCAGCTCCCAGTCGACGCACTCAACGAGCAGGTTGAACAGCTCCTGGGCGTCGTGCTGCCGGCTGCTGTCAGCAAAGCCCCACGCCGCCGAAAGGGAGCTCTGAAGAGGAAACGCATGAAAAAACGTCGTGAGAAAGCGACCGAGACGCTAGAGGCTTACCAGAAGCTCTGTAGGTCGGGCTGGGTTCTTGCGCCGCGGCGACTGCAGGATCGAGAGGAGGCTGCACGCGCTGCAGTGGTACTGCTCCCAAGACGGAAAGGAGGCGCTGACGCTGTGCTCCCCCGTCAGGGGCACGTCGGCTTCCAGCTGCCTCGCGGCTCCCAATGTGCCCATTAAGCCCTACAAGACGCGACATTAACGGGTGGGGT
This sequence comes from Paralinhomoeus sp. GSCO2_6, assembly GCA_030248085.1. Lineage (NCBI taxonomy): Eukaryota > Metazoa > Nematoda > Chromadorea > Monhysterida > Linhomoeidae > Paralinhomoeus > Paralinhomoeus sp. GSCO2_6. The sequence goes on from JASAMY010003334.1 coordinate 84,665, forward strand.
GGCATGGCAGAAAACGTGGTTGCTCACGTGTTCGTGCGCCTCCTGGGGAGCCATGCCGCACTCCTTGATCAGCCGTCGGCTGCTCCGGTCCAGCTGCTGAGCGACCGCCTCCTGTGCGAGAAGCGGCCGGCACTGAGCATGGTGCAAAGTGTCCTTCGTGCCCCTCTCCATTGAGCCATGGCTGCGCACGACCACTGACGCTGGCGGCTGCCGTTGTCGGCCATCGCCAGCAGCGTCCTTCGTTAGAGAGGTAGTAACAGCGAAAAGACAGCGGTAGTACGCGTCCCCGCTGGCGGTGCGCCGGCTCAACGTGTACACGCGCACCCCACCACGCTGTCGCTGATCCGGCACGAGGAGGGCGTTGCGCGTCAGGGTCAGCCCGGTCGAGCGCTGCTTCTCGCGCTGCCAAAGCGCCGCTGTCCTCCAGCTCCTGCTCGCCGATGGGGGTCGACCGCGGGGCGACAGCCGATGCACGGTCGACGCCGCTGCCGAGCGCGAGCGCCGACGGGGTCGACTGCGGTCGCGTGCCGACAGCCGAAGCAGGGTCGATGCCGCTGCCGAGCGCGAGCGCCGACGGAATCGATTGGGGCCGCGTATGTGTGGTTGAGCGCTTGCCGAACGCCTTCCTCTTGCCAACCTCCGCATCTCGCACGCGCCTATGCACCGCGCTTTTGCTGACAGTGTGTCCAGTCAGCTCCTAGACAACAAGAAGTTTTGGCAAACATTTACAAAAATTATTGGTGACTGCGACTGCCGCACGCTAATTTCTTCAGCGGCTGAGCGAGCCGTTCGCGCTGATGTGCCGCTCCGCATTTCTTGTAGGATCTCGCGCACATCGTCCCTGCCCCAAACTTCGATCTCGATCTTGCGCTTCATCGTTTTGCCTGTTTCATCGTTTTGCCTGTTTCCGCGACTCTGATGCGATGCAGTTGAATTTGAATACAGAAAAACACGCTATTCTGCGGAGGATACGGTGATCCCGCTGTGTCCCACGGTGTCCCACTACGATTTTGAACATCGTAAACATGCGAAACAATCATAACCAACCAAAAGGTAGTGGGGAGCAGGGAAGAGGCCGCAAAAGAAAGCGGAGGACGTACAGTAAACGCCGTCTCGGTAAGTCACGAGAGAAGCGTATACGCGGTGCGCTCGCGCGACAAAAAAAAAAGTTTTTTTTTTGTAATTTTAAAAAAAATCGACCAACTTTTTTTTTTAAAAGAAAATTTTTTTTTAAAAAAAGAAAAGTTAAAAAAAATTCTCATCCCTAAGCTACCTATGTAATGCATTGTAAGTATCGGCGACTATTCTGCACCGTATTAGCAACTTTGTATTCTATGACGCGCGTCTTTCGCGCTCAAATGGTGCAAAGGCCGTAATATGGTTGTGAACTGCGATTCTGAGAGGTGGATGCGCCATTCCATTAAGTAAATCACGCAAATTGGCATACGGTATTTCAGTAAATTGTACACTGTAGTGACTGTACTTAGGTATTTCGTGTTGCGGGCCGGGCCGGGCCGGGCCTGCGATATTGAGCAGTTGGACGGGCCGGGCCGGGCCGGGCCTGGATTTTGAGGGTGCGGGCCGGGCCGGGACGGGCCGGACTATCTGGCGGGCCGGGCCGGGCCGAGATGTGCAGGCCCGTGCTCATCCCTAGTGTCAAGGCAGCGCAAATGAGTCAGCCAGCGACGGTCAATGCAGCCAGACTAGTCTGGCCAGCAGACTCTGTCGAGAGTAGAGTGGCAATGAAAACAGAGCTGCACGAAACTGGTGGCATTGAACGAACATTGTGTATAATACACGTCAGTCACCATACCACACATGGCTCAAACAACAACTGACAGGGCGGATTTGGTCGCAAAATGCAGACTCTCCACAAATAGCCTCCACTTGCTAAGCTGTTCCAAATCCTGGTGACGAAAGCCTTGTTGGTAACTAATATTAACCTGTTGGGTAAGAAGAGTCGCCTGGGCTAGGAAACAAGAGCTATTTCTTAAAGGTGATTAGATTATTGTGTAGAGTGTACAGTGGCGTAGCCAGGACTTGATTTCGGGGGGGGGGAGTCCAATTTCGGCCAAATTCTCAATTTTGCAACAGGGGGGACCCTGTCGAATTTTTTGGACATTGTGCCATTTCGGCTGGGGAAGCTTTAGACACTCTCTCATCCAATCTGTTTACACGCTTTGCGCTCGTTTGTCTGACTATATTCACACCAAAACGTTAGCAATGTTGTCAAAATGGTCGATTTCCGTGCTCAAAGTAGCGCCGCAGGCAAATTTTTTAGAGTAGGGTAACGAACTTTCACGGTTTGTTATGCAAAACAATGCGCCGCTGGCGAAAATTTGGCTGTTTAGTGTCGTTTTCATCATTATTTGCATTGAAATTGAGAAAAAGGCCCAGATTGGCACTTTTGCAACAGAGGGTACCAAGTAAAAAAATTTTAGCTTCAGAGAATTTGGGGGGGGGGACGCTTCCCCCCCCCTTCCCCCCCTTGGCTACGCCACTGAGAGTGTAGAGAGATAAAGGTGTAGAGTAGAAGTTGCTACCAAAACCACTATCTGCTACCGTATAGTATAGACGCGGAGCAGGGTGTGGAGTACAGGCAAGACCCAGCCAAACAAGATAATAAATTCTGCCATCTTGCATCACCTTACAAATTCTGGCAGCGCATTTCTTAAGTTAAGCAGATTTGCCCAAATAGGCCAGAGTTGTCCAAGCTTGGCAGGAAGGAAGGGTCAGCGCCCATTTAGATGGTATAAGAGTTCAATGAAAATCGCACGCTACCGATTCCCTAATGCTCCAATGCAAATGCACCTGCCAGTCAGGAGCTGGGAGGGGGGAGGATTTGACGGCAGTCGGATTGCGTCACAAAGTCTACTGAGCTGCCCCCGACAGTCTCTCTATTTGGCTAGCGCCCGTCAATGTGCACGCCGTGACGCGTTTTTTTCTCCTCTACGTTAGATATGCCGCACGAGGCACGCGACGCTTGGAAAAACTAGTTGAATAAGGACACACTGCCTGTACACTGCACAGCCAGTGTCAACTACAAGATCACCAAGAGAGTGAGAGGAGGGGGAGAGAGCACCCTCGCGCTGACTGACCCAAAATTCTCGCCGCCGTCGCTGCATCGATTTGAATCGACGCGACGCGACCGATTTCAACCGTTTCACCGCAGCCAGCCAGCAGCAAGAGCGTACTGCGTGCGAGCGAATTGATCGGTATGCAATGCAAGGCGTCTTCGGTCTTCCTTCCGTTCACAGCTGCGCTGTGCGGTTGTCAATTGGAGATATGGCGCATCGGCAAGTAACCACGTCAATAATCTCGGGGGTCGGACCGATGCGCCACTCAAAAAGCCTTATTCCACAGGCCGCACAACATTTTCTCCAATTTAGGCTTTGTTTAGCCAACATCTTAGGATTTGCATATGTTGGATCAGGCTGGGAATCAGCTTCCAAATCTGAGTCTCTACTGCAGCTAGGTAGTGAGCCTAAGCAAAGCGTAGACCTAAGACCTAAGCAAATCGTTATTTTCACTTTCTCTATTCTTGCCCGTTTAGAGAAAAGCCAGAATTTTTGGGTTCCGGCTGGCACTCTAACATATTTCGGCGGTCACTCTGCGCGGCTGCGCGATGCTCATCGACCTGCTCAGCAGCGCTGAGGCGACTGCGGGCATCGTCGTCGAGGACTCTGTGCACGCTAAAGGCTGATTCACAATTAACGGTCTTCCCATTGGTCTCGGTCTCGGTCTCGGTCTTCGCATCGGTCTCGGTCTCGGTCTCGGACTTTTTGACCCATGCCAAATTGACGACGCGTTGCCTCCGGTCTTTTAATGATCTTCGGTTAAATGCGCGCCTTTCAGCGTATTAAAGAGCGTACTGTGGCCCTTGTTTTCGACCTGTTTCATTTTTTATGCGACTTCCGTAGGAAACAAAAAAAGCACACGCAGTAGACGACGGGAACGCACTACCACCAGACAAACGGACAGACATTGTGCGGCAGACGCAGACCGCCGCCAGGGGCGCGGACGCCGCTACAGGAGCTGTCGTCAGCGCCGCCGTCGACACCGTTGCCGCTGCTGCCGACACTAGCGGATCCAGACGGGGGGGGGAGAGGGTGGTCTCCCACTCCTGTCAGCTCAGATTTAGGGGGGAAGAAGGGGGAGAGATTAGGGGGAGAAGTAGGAAAGAAGGGCGAGCACAAGGGGAAAAGTTTACGTTTTCCTACGTTTTCCTTGGATTAAGGCACTCAAAACCGCAAAATTTTTGCCTGCGGCGCTGTGGTTCTCTTCCAACTAACGTTTGACTCGTAAGGGAGCTACAAATCCCGACAGCTTATCCCATAGTAGATGTAGTCTACGCAACGACACTACAGTGATCCCAAGCACGAAGAGCGGACGTGACATGCGATCGAACGGAACTATTTAACGTGACACTGTCGACTTGGAAAATAGAGTATATTAGTAGTGACTAATTTAACAGAGAAGTTAGTTAGTACACTACAAGTGGCGTGACCTGAGGGATTCGAACCCCCGCGGGGAGACCCCTTCCGTTCGATCGCATGTCACGTCCGCTCTTCGTGCTTGGGATCACTGTAGTGTCGTTGCGTACACTACAGTAGTGTAGTTTGTGCGGTGAAAAAGTTTGACCTTCTCCCCCCTCTGTCAGCAAATCCTAGATCCGCCAGTGGCTGCCGACGCTTTCGCTGACGCTGCCGCTTTTGCCGACGCTTACAGAAAATGTAGGACAATGCCGTCATGCCCGTCCACCTTGACGTATGCAATGGCGGCGCAGATTTTCCCGCCGCCGTGTCTTTAGAGACGTGCAGCCATGCCGCAGCCGTTTATTTGGATTTTTGGTATAAGAGCAGTCGTCAATTATCCAAGGAGACGGCGCCGCCTCCACCTGTTGAATACGACGCATCGAAAACTCTTCCTTGTTTTCAATTTCGGCTAATTTCCTAGTCGCTTTACCCTTATGCGAATGGTGCGTAGTCATACGTGTAATACTACTGTCTCACACGCGTAATGCTAATGGACCAATTTCCTAGGCCCTGGCCACTGGATTAAAAGCCCACTTTTTTTCGCCTCCCCATCTTAAAGAATAGGGCTGCCGCTCAATCTGGGCTCGCACATTTAGTAAATTCCGGCAGGAACATCTGAGTGGTGTTCGTCAAGCAATCATCGATTAGCACCCCAGCACAAACCTACCATCAATGCGAATTGGCGCCAGAACAACAAAAAGTAACCAGCGATTGCACATGAGATCAACGATTGCACCCGAGAACAACCAATGATATCAACGAAGATCTGATCAGATCAGCTTTTAGACCAAATTTGAGCAAAAATTTAAACAGATGTCACCACTTCAAAATGCCAGGACGAATTGCGCAAGTAGATGGATGGCCGGGACTTCAGCTCGCCCTGCGGCACGTCACCCACCATAGCGCCGCTGGCAAAATTTTGCGCGTATGTGTGATGGGGTAAGGGTGCGTGAATCTAAAGTTAACAAATAGACATCTTCTAAACCTGCCTGGCCACTCTAGGGCCCTACACACCCGTACCTAGAGAGAGGCTACACAGGAGGATGCTACGTAACGTATACGTGCATACAGGTACATACTAGTAGTATGATACTACGCGTCTTTAGGTGTCCATTAGAACAACAAAAATCAATGAACGCTATACGAACAAAAATCGATAAACGCCCAACCAAGTCAATAACGCCAAAGTAAAGTTATGTACATACAACAGTTGCGCGGCTGCATTGCAATAATTGTCTATTGAGATGGGGAGGGTTACGCTTAAATGCAGCACACGTTAAATGCAGCACAGGTTGTATATGATAAAGAATGCAGGCAGGGAAAGTATGCAGGCAAGTCGACTTTCGCTGCCTAAGCCTAAGACTAAGTCTAAGCTAAAGCCTAAGCAAAAATTTAAGCCTAAGCAAAGCCTAAGCCTAAGCTAAAGCCTAATCAAAAACCTAAGCAAAGCCTAAGCAAAGCCTAAGCCTAAGCAAAAACCTAAGCCTAAGCCTAAGCAAAGCCTAAGCCTAAGCAAAAACCTAAGCCTAAGCAAAGCCTAAGCCTAAGCCCAACCTTAAGCCAAGAAAAAGCCGCGGAAGTCAACTTGCTTGCATACATCACCTGCTTGCATGCCTGCATCCTTTATCACATACAACGTGTGCTGCACTTAACGTGTGCTGCATTTAACTGACACCGATGGGGTCACCGATGGGGAGGGGTATCCCGAAAATCCCGATTTGGTTTCGGGATTAGGTAGCCCAGGGGGAGGGTAATCCCGAAAGTCTTTCGGGATAGGGTCTTACAGGGGAGGGGTATACCCCCCCTATACCCCCCCATGGGCACGTATGCGGTAAGCCATTCAAAACTAGAAAGTAGGGAGTAGCTTTTACTAATATCCGTAGCAGTTACGCCGGTTACGGTTAAGGTTACCGTAGAGGTTACTTGTTTCTCAAAACGCCCGGATTCGGTTTACTAGAAGTACAGGCAAATGTCTCGTCTCTGGAGCATCGCGTCTGAAACGCGACACCTACTGACTCCACACCACATTTTGAATATTTTTTTGTGTATCTTCTTTGCTGTCTCAAAAATGGTTGTTCCCTTTTGCGAGTTTATTTACAGGGGCAAAACTGAGTGTTACGTGGATCAGGTAAACATGGATTGCTCTGTTGTTGTATTGCCTAAGTTTTGTACCACATTAAATATGTTAGAATTTTAGAGAGAGCACGAGATTATGATCTTTCTCTTTTTTATCATCTTCTGGAAGAATAGAAAGTCCAGTGAGTTTTGTGAAATTTTGTTCTGTCAATGTCATTGCTTTTTTTTGTCGCGCCAGCTGTAACCTGGCGTGTGGTGCTATTATTAGGGTGGGGATACGTGTCCATGGGGCTTACCGTAAGCCCTATAATTAGCCCCCCCCCCTTGGCGGGCGCCAATTGTTTCTTTCATGCCGTAGACGCAGATATGGAAAAATTGCCTATTAGTTAAGTTACCCCGAGTCCCGACCCCCCCCCCCCCCACAGAATTTTCCCAAGGGATTTTCACTCTGTTTTTAAATCGATAAAGTGAGTTGTGTTGGTGTTTTTCAGTGCTTTTTAGTGCTTTTCAGTGTTATATGACCATGAAACAGCTAAACAACACTATTTAGAGCCTATTTATACCCATTTTGACCAAAAAGTGCCAGTGTATCTCAAAAAATAGTTGGCTACCCCCGCTTTTTGCTCTGGGGACCTCCGCCCAGAATTCGGCCATTTAGCCCCCCCCCCCCCCACTCTGCTAGACCCGGTTACAGGTATGCTTTTATGTACTGCATACGCAAGCGTTGTCTTTTTACTAGTGTTTTCCACCTTTTACTTATCTTGTGCTTGAAGTCCATAGGTGGGCTCAGGGGGGGGGGTCTAGGTGGGGGGTGCACCCGCCCCCTGGCTATGGCCGTCCCGCTTTTTTGCGGGAGCGACCCCCCCCCCCCTGGCCATCGCCATCCTGGATAACTTGCGGGAAACCCTCTCTCAATATTAAAAAAATGGGTAAAGATGCGTGTTTTTGTTTCTTTCAGTGTAGTATGACCCAAAAACGCCTGAAAAGTGGTATTTAGACCTTATTTTGACCCATTTTAGACCAAAACGTACCCATTTTACACGTTATTATGGTGCAAAATCCTCCACTTAAACCACCCCTCCTCCAAAATTCTCGCTCCCGGTCATTTTATCCGGGACGGCTCTAGACCCCCTCGAAACCCCAGAGACCCCCCCCCCCCTGGCTTTTGGACCAATCTACGCCTATGGCTTGAACCGGATTTCCTTTAAGGCAATTGGCTCCACTACTTGTCGAATGTGTTTCTGTTCACCAAGCTCACCAATACCGGTTTGATCTTTCGTCACAACCCGTTGGCCGGCGTTCTCTATGGGGTTCTGGCGCTGTTCGTCACCGTTGTCTTTCCCGAACCCGTTTACACGGGGCCCGAAAAGGTCGTCTACTTTGAGGCAAACGAACTCGAGGTCTGGTTGATTTGAGGTAGTTTTTGGTTCAACAAAGGTGTCAACTTGTCTTGTCAAGTACTTGCGTAGTGTTTTGACCAAGAAAACCCGTTTACAGTGTAATTTGACAAGTCAAATTATACGGTTTACACTGTTCTACATCCTTCGACCTGACACCCCCCCTCCACCATATGTGCTGATTGGTCCAAAAGCCAGGGGGTGTGGCTGGGGGTTTCGAGGGGGGGGTAGAGCCATCCCGGGTAATATGTCGGGGATCGGAAATTTTGGTGTGGGGGAGGTTGCCGAAGTGGAAGATTTTGCACCAAAATAACTCGTAAATCGGTGCTTTTTGGTCTAAAATGTGTCAAAACAACGCCTAAATAGCACTTTTTAAAGGTTTTTGGGTCACACTACACGGAAAAAGGACATAAAACACGCATATTTTCACAAGTTTTTCAATAATGAGAGCGGGGTTCCCCCAACTTATCCAGGATGGCGATGGCCTGGGGGAGTCGCTCCCGCAAAAAAGCGGGACGGCCTTGACCAGGGGGGGGGGGGGTGAACCCTCCAAGATCCCCTCCGAGCCCACGACTGCCCCACCCCGGTCTCACAGAGTGCCATTTCCCCCTACTAGGTGATAGTGAGACCTGCTTTGGAGGGGTGTGTTCAATTCGACACTTTTGTTGTGTCAAGCAACTTCGTCTTTCACGCACACACACACACGCACATAATAAACCGATTTAGAAGGAGTTGGAAGCCGACCGCCGCTGCGTGTGGGTGGTCGAATTTTACGCTGTCTGGTCCACCGAATGCCAGCGTGTGGCGCCCGTATTTGCAAAACTCAGTGAAAAGTGCGAGTTTTTTTGTCTTTTTTATAGTAGGGGTTGGCAGGTCGCCTGTAGTTTTTTAAGGACAATGTGCAATGTCACGTCAGGAATTAAAGTCATCGCGAATTCTTGACAACGCAAATAATGCGAATTTATTGTGACAACTTTGGCGTCTCAACGGACATTCTGACAATTGCGAATTTTAGTGCAGCTCCGCTACACGTTAGCGTATAAAATACATATATGAATTTTATTATCGCTACCAGCGTTGTCTCTGTGCGTTATCTATGATTGAGCTCGGCAACCACCCACCTCCATTATCTTGCATCCTGTCCTTAGAATTTCGTTTCACGAACCACGCCTATTGAGGTACACGCTGCCGAACCTGCGCTTCGGCAAGCTCGACGTGGGCAAGCACGCGAAGGAGGCGGAGAGGTTCCGCGTCAACGCGCACCCCACGTCGAAGCAGCTGCCCTCCATCGCGCTCTTCCGACACGGCAAGCAGGAGCACAGACGCCCTCTCGTCAACGCCAAAGGACGCGCCGTGCCTTTCGTCTTCAAGGAGG
>JASAMY010003170.1:0-94071 GCA_030248085.1 Paralinhomoeus sp. GSCO2_6
ACATAGGTGGGCTCAGGGGTGGTCTAGGGGGGGTTCACCTCCCCCTGGCTATGGCCGTCCCACTTTTTTGCGGGAGCGACCCCCCCTGGCCATCGCCATCCTGGAGAACTTGCGGGAAACCCTCTCTCAATATTAAAAAAAATGGGTAAAGATGCGTGTTTTTGTTTCTTTTTCAGTGTAGTATGACCCAAAAACACCTGAAAAGTGGTATTTAGACCTTATTTTGGGTAACTATTTAATGAGTGCACCGCTTTTAGTGAATCAGTGCACACGAAAAATTGAATTAGTGCACCGAAATCTTGAATCGGTGCACACAATTTATTTAATGAGTGCACCTTGAATCAGTGCACCGCAGAGTTATTGACTAATAAATTAGCTGAGCTTTCTCTTTGCATTCTCGAATGTCTGATTCACGCGAGAAAGTGTTTGCGCAATGTTACATAATTGCAATGTCAATCATTATAGCAACACAAACGGAAATGGTCGCAATTACGCACTGCACAGACAACATCGGAACATGACTGTCAAAACTGGAAACCGAATAGAAGTAGCAGTGACACAGGGCGTACACAAGGTGAAGTGGGGGCATTAACAAGTACATGTAACCGCGCAGAAATACCGAATATACTGAGCGAGAGAGCGAATAGATGTGTCCTGTTGGCGTAGTACTAGAGACTGCTGCTGTCAATCACACACAAGGAGGAGAGCGCTGCAGTGCCGGCAACGCCTTTCGCGGGCGGCCGCGCTTTGGGCGCGCGCCGAACTCGACCGCGCGCAGTCGCTGCGGAACCTCTAGGCCGAAGTAGCGCACTTCGAGGCCAACGACGTGCTTGCAGCTTCTGTGCTTCAGGAACTGATAGCAGCTGCACCAATGATTGTCCGGCTCCCGCGTGACGATGTACCAACTGGACCGCCACACTTTCCACTGTTGGAACGTCTGCCAGTCGCGCCGCTCCAGCTGCTGCAGGAACGTGTTGTAGTCGATGACGGCCTTGCCCGACTCGACGATGAACGACGTTCCGTTCTCATTCTCGAGAACAGCGCGCGGCAGCTGCGCCCACTGCCAACCGATCAGCAGATCCGCGTCCTTGGGTGCCTTGGCGCCTAGCGCGACGCAAGCAGCGCACGCGTCTGAGATGAGTTCCTGCAACACATTTATATGCCTATCTTTGATGGAATTACGTACTTGCGTTTCCTCTATGTTGCACCTCCATTTTTGGTAAGAAGCGCTGCAGCGGCATCTGCTCGCGCAGCGTGTACTTGTCCTTGATCGTTCTGTTGAATCGCTCCATGTGGTTGTTTGATGAGGGATCCAGAGGGCTGGCTCCCTCAAACCAAGCGTTGCGGGCGCCGCTCACGTAAGTGGCATCGAAGTAGTCGGCGAAGACGTCGTAGCCACGATCGCGCCACTTCTGCAGCGCGAGCGACGCGGCAGCTGCGAATGCGTCTTCCGACGGCGCCATGTGCAGCTCTTGGATGTCTTGGCGTACGACGTCCCAGGCAGTGTCTCTCGCGGTGGCAGCGCCGTGCTCGTCATCGCCTCCTCGCGGCAGCTTCACGCGGTTGTCGCGCATGCACCGACGGATCCAGGGGGAGGGCGGGGAGGGCGGCCGCCCTCCCCGTCAGGATCTAGAGGGGGGCGGGGAGGGCGGCGGTGCGGAGGGGCCGGTAGAATGGTTTGGGGGAGGGGCTCGTGCAGAGGGTTGGCGGGATGGCGGGGCGTGGCAGGGCCGCGGCAGTGGAGCTAAAGAAAGAAGGGGAACCAGCCTGTTGGACATAGTGATAACGAGTTGGGAAATTGGTAATGGTCACCCGCCGTCCCACCGTCTAAAATGTGCTTGACCGACAGTGCTCAAAAGGCATACCCCCAGTTCCTCGGCATGACAGGGCACGTCAAGGTGCATGCACATTCTGACTGGTTGGTAGTAGAGCTGCAAACCGACCAAATGTTCGGTATTTTCGGTATCGGTATATACCGAAATTGAGAATGGTCGGTATTTTTCGGTACGGTATATACCGCAATTGACAATTTCGGTATTGTCGGTATTCGGTTCGGTATTCGGTATTTAAATATAAGCGTGCGCGATGGGACAAATGAACATCTTGCTCTTTGCTTTCCACCAGTATCTCTTTCTAGGCCTCCTGGGTACTTTAGGAAAGCCTTGCAGAAGACTAGAGCAGCTGCTTAGCTTTGCTAGCGTCGAGCGGCTTTTGTGGCGATCACTGTAGATCAGGCGGCCAGGCCCACCGATAAAAAAAACAGCACGCATGATAGTGGCCTCAGCTACAATGTACGTGCCCTGTACATGTACTTTTCAACCCTGCGACGAACAGATTAATATTTTGGGGCCAGACGCTGACTCGCAGACTCTGATAAGTTGGCAGAATTATAGGGAGTAAGTAGTGTCGATTGGCTTGTCCTTTCGAGCGACAACTGGCATGTCATTAAAAATCTATACTGATTGTTTGTGGAGGGCAGCCACTGACCCGTTTCCGCTGTCAGCATTGCTTTCGCGCCGCGGAAACGTCCCAAACAGAAGTTGACTTCAATAGCGACCTCTGGCCTTCGCTTCTTTCTATTTTTGGCACAAATCGCGTGCTGTAATCCACTGGAATCGCGTTTTGTAACACCGAAAATCCCAAAAAATACCGAATACCGAATACCGAAAAATTTGCGTCGGTATTTTCGGTTTCGGTATATACCGAAATTTAGAAATATCGGTATTTTCGGTATCGGTATATACCGAAACCGACCATTTTCTTCGGTATATACCGAAATTTCGGTATATACCGACTTCGGTTTGCAGCTCTAGTTGGTAGGAGCGTGATATCGCTGATAACTTCTGTCAGGTCATCTGATAGCAGAGAAGGCATTGTGGCAAAAACTAATGCGGTTTGTTCTCAATCCATTTGCTGCGACTTTGAATGGGCTATTGGTAGATCAGTTTCTAAAGAACAATGGCGTTGCCACCGCTATGTACCAAATTTCCCAAGCCATTTTGGAAGGTGAGGAATTTCAAACTGACCCCGTATATCACAATCAAAATTTGAAGCTCAGCATCGGAAACATGGAAAACGTGGAAAGCATGAAGAGGACCGAGGAACTGGGAACCTAGGAATTGGGCGCAGAGAAACTGGGGAACGAGGAACTGGGAGCTAACACTCAAAAAGCCTGCACTGCGGCACAGAGATATTTACGTTTCTTTCGATAGATTCTTGTCCACTCTACAACATCAGCAAAATATTCTTAGTTTAGGAAGCACAAATCTGTCGCTAAACAACCAAAAATCGCGAAACAAGAGAAGCAATATGCCTAGTGGACCTGCCTTTTCTGATTTTAAAAATGATTGGAAGTGGCCGAAAATCTGAAAGTGTTTGTTTGTGGCGCGGTTTGTTATGTATTAATTGTTCAGAACAATTGTTATGTGCCAAAGCCGCCACTGAAATGGCCCAGCATCCATAAAATTCGACAGGGTCCCCCCTTCTTCAAAATTCGTCTCTCTTGCTCCGATTTCGCCGCCCTCCCCGTCACAAAATCCTGGATCCGTCACTGCGCGCATGCGACGAAATGCGTGCGCCCAACAGTACAATCGTCGCGCTTGTGGAAGCAGGCGCTCGACAGCGTTCGAAATGCCCAGATGGCCGTCGGCCATCACTCGCACGCTGACTCCGACCGCCCACCCTCCAGCGTGCTCGTGCAGTGCCTCCAACAAGTGCTCCAGCACTGTCTGCCATACGGCCGCAGATTCGTCCGACCAGACGACGCCGACAGCGACGGCGACAAAGCAGTTGTTTCGATCGACAGTGCCAAGCACTGCCGCCGGGTGCCGGTGCTTCGTCACTTTGTAGGTGGCGTCAATGGCGAGAAAGCCGGTCCAGGACAGATGGCGGAGGAGGCGCTGGGCGGACAGCAGCACGAACAGCCGATCTGGGGAGGGGTCGAAGGCGACAACGAAAGGCGAGGAGTCGTCAGCCGGCAGCACTCGAGCAGAGCACCACGACATGAACTGCGTCGTATTCATGTCGTGCCGCGCACCCGACGCCAAATTGGTAGAACGAAAGTAGGACGCGCGGTTGTAAATCGTCTGGTTGCTCGCGACCGGCAACCCTTCAACTGCCATCAATTGCTGGATCTGCGCTGGTTTCATGCCGACTTGAATTTTCTGCAAGGTATTTGCAGTGAAGTGAAATGTGCGCATTAGACGCGTAAGGCGCCAACCGCGTCAAGCCAACGCCGAGCGGCGAGCGACAGCTGACCCGACTTTGCCACCGAATCATCGTGCTGGTGGTCGCCCTTGGTGTAGACAGTGACCGCACCGTCTACGTTCTCCAGCTGGAGCTCAAACTGGCAGCCGTACGCCTTCCGGTGGGAGCAGAAGTGTAGGAACTTGACGCTGCCAAGTGTCTCCCGCCTGCGCTTCGCTCCGCGCGACACTTGGAACTCAGCCTTGACCACATCTAGGACATCCGCAGAGGGCCGTTCAAGCGTACGCTGGAAGGCCCAGGAATTCATGGCGCATGGAAAGGCGGACGACGACTACCGAACGCCCAGTAAACAAGACTACCGACCGGAGTGGCTCACCCCCTGCCATGCCCGCCTGCTGGGTGGACGCGGTGTGCGCATTGCGTCCCAACAACAGGATGGGTACATCTCATGACTAACCATAGCAATATCATGAAGATACATCAGTTAATGATTGTGCGGTGCACTGATTCAAGGTGCACTCATTAAATAAATTGTGTGCACCGATTCAAGATTTCGGTGCACTAATTCAAGTTTTCGTGTGCACTGATTCACTAAAAGCGGTGCACTCATTCAATTACTTCCCTTATTTTGACCCATTTTAGACCAAAACGTACCCATTTTTCATGTTATTATGGTGCAAAATCCTCCACTTAAACCACCCCTCCTCCAAAATTCTCGATCCCGGTCATTTTATCCGGGATGGCTCTAGACCCCCCCCCCCCTCGAAACCCCCAGACACCCCCCCCCCCTGGCTTTTGGACCAATCTACACCTATGGCGCTGCAATCTCCGCCCCCTTACGTTCTCTTGCAATTGCAAACCAGTTTTTGAAAGCGTACAAAAGATCATACGGATACCTGTCCAGGGAGGGGATATAAGGGGGGGGGGTGTACGCTACCCTTTCCCGCCCGAAAGACTCATCGATTATCGGCATCAGAACCCAACCCCTCCCCCGAATTTCCTTTTTTTGAAGCTTCAAGAAAAGTGATATCGCAATAATGGCAAAATACTGGCAGATCATATTTTGAGCATTACAACAAGTCGACTTAGACGTGCACAAGATCTTCCGAAAAATGGCGATTCATCCCTCACACTCACCCCCACACTCACCTATTCTCATGTCATCATGCTATGATGCATGCATACGATACTGTAAAATCGGTATTAAGCGACGAGATCGGGGCACAGGGCCAGGGGTCTTCTGAATGTGTGCGTGTCGTGTCGCGCAGTCAATCACTTGCTTTTGGCTAACACCAGGAAGAAAGACTATTTATTGAAATTTATTGAAAAATTGTTAAAATTATTGGAATTTATTTTCAAACGCAAATTCACTTGTGGTTGTGGGTCGCCACCAGTGACGGATCCAGGATTTTGTGACGGGGAGGGCGGCGAAATCGGAGCAAGAGAGACGGATTTTGAAGAAGGGGGGACCCTGCCGAATTTTATGGATGCTGGGCCATTTCAGTGGCGGCTTTAGCACATAACAATTGTTCTGAACAATTAATACATAACAAACCGCGCCACAAACAAACACTTTCAGATTTTCGGCCACTTCCAATCATTTTTAAAATCAGAAAAGGTAGGTCCACTAGGCATATTGCTTCTCTTGTTTCGCGATTTTTGGTTGTTTAGCGACAGATTTGTGCTTCCTAAACTAAGAATATTGTCCTGATGTTGTAGAGTGGACAAGAATCTATCAAAAGAAACGTAAATATCTCTGTGCCGCAGCGCAGGCGTTTTGAGTGTTAGCTCCCAGTTCCTCGTTCCCCAGTTTCTCTGCGCCCAATTCCTAGGTTCCCAGTTCCTCGGTCCTCTTCATGCTTTCCACGTTTTCCATGTTTCCGATGCTGAGCTTCAAATTTTGATTGTGATGTACGGGGGTCAGTTTGAAATTCGGCACCTTCCAAAATGGCTTGGGAAATTTGGTACATAGCGGTGTCAACGCCATTGTTCGTTGGAAACTGATCTACCAATAGCCCATTCAAAGTCGCAGTAAATGGATTGAGAACAAACCGCATTAGTTTTTGCCACAATGCCTTCTCTGCTATCAGATGACCTGACAGAAGTTATCAGCGATATCACGCTCCTACCAACTAGAGCTGCAAACCGAAGTCGGTATATACCGAAATTTCGGTATATACCGAAGAAAATGGTCGGTTTCGGTATATACCGATACCGAAAATACCGATATTTCTAAATTTCGGTATATACCGAAACCGAAAATACCGACGCAAATTTTTCGGTATTCGGTATTCGGTATTTTTTGGGATTTTCGGTGTTACAAAACGCGATTCCAGTGGATTACAGCACGCGATTTGTGCCAAAAATAGAAAGAAGCGAAGGCCAGAGGTCGCTATTGAAGTCAACTTCTGTTTGGGACGTTTCCGCGGCGCGAAAGCAATGCTGACAGCGGAAACGGGTCAGTGGCTGCCCTCCACAAACAATCAGTATAGATTTTTAATGACATGCCAGTTGTCGCTCGAAAGGACAAGCCAATCGACACTACTTACTCCCTATAATTCTGCCAACTTATCAGAGTCTGCGAGTCAGCGTCTGGCCCCAAAATATTAATCTGTTCGTCGCAGGGTTGAAAAGTACATGTACAGGGCACGTACATTGTAGCTGAGGCCACTATCATGCGTGCTGTTTTTTTTATCGGTGGGCCTGGCCGCCTGATCTACAGTGATCGCCACAAAAGCCGCTCGACGCTAGCAAAGCTAAGCAGCTGCTCTAGTCTTCTGCAAGGCTTTCCTAAAGTACCCAGGAGGCCTAGAAAGAGATACTGGTGGAAAGCAAAGAGCAAGATGTTCATTTGTCCCATCGCGCACGCTTATATTTAAATACCGAATACCGAACCGAATACCGACAATACCGAAATTGTCAATTGCGGTATATACCGTACCGAAAAATACCGACCATTCTCAATTTCGGTATATACCGATACCGAAAATACCGAACATTTGGTCGGTTTGCAGCTCTACTACCAACCAGTCAGAATGTGCATGCACCTTGACGTGCCCTGTCATGCCGAGGAACTGGGGGTATGCCTTTTGAGCACTGTCGGTCAAGCACATTTTAGACGGTGGGACGGCGGGTGACCATTACCATTTCCCAACTCGTTATCACTATGCCCAACAGGCTGGTTCCCCTTCTTTCTTTAGCTCCACTGCCGCGGCCCTGCCACGCCCCGCCATCTCTCCAACTCTCTGCACGAGCCCCTCCCCCAAACCACCCTACCGGCCGCACCTCCGCCCTCCCCGCCCCCCTCTAGATCCTGACGGGGAGGGCGGCCGCCCTCCCCGCCCTCCCCCTGGATCCGTCGGTGGTCGCCACAAAAGGTGGATAAATTCAACGGAGACGCTTAAACCGATTTTACAGTAAATAAAATTCTGACGTATACATCCATCCATCCTGACCTTGACTTGAACAATCCAGCCAAAAAGGTTCGACAGGAATGGCGCCGCAGCAGCTCTTCTTCTCGCCGACAGTACGACGACTCGACTCGGCAAGCAATTGGGGACACCCCCGCGTCGGCAACGCCACGTTTGCAATCAACAGCTCACACGGAGCAGCAATTCTACTTCAAAAACATTTTCAAAATATTCGCGCGAAACGCAACGGGAATACCCGATCCATGTGAACCATGTGCACCATGTGAACCGACCTTCGTTATTACGGTGCGACATTTTTCTCTCTTGTCTACCCCTCTCGCATATCTCTAAACCGGGGATGTGGGGGTTATCGGGTGACCGAAGGCAACCGCCACTCTTATTTGTCTGCCGTCCGTCTGTCCGTGCTCGCTTTGGTTGACGCTTTGGTTCGCTTCGTTATTTAACTGATTAATTCACGTTTAATTTGAGTTTTTTCAACTGAAATTTTTGAATTAGTTGCTTCTGTTTTAGTCCACGTTGGAGGAAATTTTTGGCAGCGA
The DNA here is from genome assembly GCA_030248085.1 of Paralinhomoeus sp. GSCO2_6. NCBI lineage: Eukaryota > Metazoa > Nematoda > Chromadorea > Monhysterida > Linhomoeidae > Paralinhomoeus > Paralinhomoeus sp. GSCO2_6. The sequence continues at coordinate 8,177 of JASAMY010003170.1, forward strand.
AGTTCCCACTGGATCAGGCAGGCTGCGTCAGGGTGGACTGGTCGATCTTGGGGACAAGGAGACCTTCACTTGCTATCTTGAGGTGTGCTTTCTGTACAGTCTGAACGTGGTGCACAATTGACCTTTTTCAGACGCTGAAGGAAGGTTGGGACGAGCGAGAGGCCCGTGGCAGCGGCATGGCGGAAGGAGCGCCGCCACGCTTCTACGACTACTTTGTCCGCCACAAATCGGAACTTATCGTCAACAGCTACTTGGGTGGGGGTTCCTCATACTCATCGGTCGGACTCGGGCGGGTGTACTTTAGCGCCCCACATTCGTTGGCCCCCTCTCCCCCTCCCCCTCCCACTTCACCCCCCCCCCTCCCCCATCCAGCAACAGGTGCTCTGATCCCCCACGTGCAGACTGCAGTCGCAGGTATGAATACAACCCGTTCAGTCCCTATCCGCACTCGCTACGGGTTTGGTGACCTGCCTGCGAAAGTGACCAACAACATCGCCGAAAGTATGAATTGGCAAATGAAACGGGACACGCGTAGCGCGTCGCAGTCGGTGCCGCGTCTGCTGACGACACTCGAATCGTTCGCCCATCGCAAGTACACTCAGCTGCAGTCCGCCCTCTTTGACATGGGCGACATGGAGCTGAAGGCCGACACCGCGCATCTGAAGGTCGTGTGGTGTTCTTTACTGTTGTTTCGGACAGCGGCGTATGTACGAGGAGCACGGGGGGGAGGGGTCGCAGAGACTTATCGAAGGTGGGGGGGATGGTACTGGTTTCCGATGTTTGTTGTAGTGCATTATCTCTTTGGGACTTTAGGTCGAGGTTGGAATGTGGGGAACTATGAGTCCTGCTGAGCGCTTGGCGCATCTGTCGAAACTCTTCCAGTGCTCAGACATGGCGCGCCCATGTTCTTTGTACCTGCCTGCCACAAGAATTCGACAGCTGATTCCAGAAGGTAGCTTTTACATAGCAATGGGGCCACCAAACGACCTATGCCATGCACGCACAACACATAGGTCTGATGAACGACGCCGTTTTCGCCGAGGTGCTGGATCAAGCATCGGAGTGGGCGCAGGTGTACGAGGACGACATACGACGACATCAAAAGCAGACCTGAAACGCAAACATTGAAACAATAAAAACAACATAAATAATAAAAACTTTATAACATGGAAGTGACATAAATAAAAAAAAACAGACGCAAACATTCCAAATAAACAAAATTAATATTGCTTCTAAAAGCCTTCGACGGAGAGACAGAAAAAAAAGAGTCGCACCGAAATAACGGAGCTCTCGTTCACATGGTTCACATGGTGCACATGGTTCACATGGATCGGGTATTCCCAACGCAACTCAAACAATCATAACCAACCAAAAGGTAGTGGGGAGCAGGGAAGAGGCCGCAAAAGAAAGCGGAGGACGTACAGTAAACGCCGTCTCGGTAAGTCACGAGGGAAGCGTACGCGGTGCGCTCGCGCGACAAAAAAAAAAGTTTTTTTTTAATAAAAAAAAAAATCGACCAACTTTTTTTTTTTAAAAAAGAAAATTTTTTTTTTTAAAAAGAAAAGTTAAATAAAAAAATTCTCATCCCTACTTCAGGCACAAATACGTGCCACCCGCTGCGTCCGTTAAAATTGCGGCGTTTTGTGCAAATTGCCCTTGGCGTACCTCCATGTTGACTTGTCAGACTATACGGTGATGCAGATGAGTCGAACGTTAGACGTTGCGTTGCGAATCGGAAAATTCTAAACTAAATTTTGTGTGACTACGGTCCTTGAACCCGACAAGATCTAGGAGAGTGCCTATACAATGTATAGTACTGACGTCCACCACTAGATATTGGGCCATTGTAACAGATTTTTAGCTTGTGCGTTCGAAAGGTTCTATAGGTAACTTCGACTGTTTCTCTTATAATATTCGTGCTTGCTGATTGTGCAATGATCGTACAATAAAACACGCGAAGTGGAAGTTGTGCCACAGCGCGTGCCTATGTACGTGTACCACATATCAAACGGAACAATTCTGGGATGCGTACCGTACACACACATGCGTTTACCAGCACTGCGAATCCCACGCAATTCTCATAAGTGCATAGCTGCAACGTGGAAGTTGGTTGGCGTCTCTAGGTACCGCTGAGTCCCCAGACGATGGCCGGTCGATCCCACTCCCACTCAGCAACCGCCATCTGTTATTCATTTGCCCTCCTATAGCTTTGTCTGTTTTGGTCGGCTGGCAGGATTGTGGAGTGACTGCGTGTTACTGACTGATCATGTCGCACCGCTGCAGCAAGGTCATGGTCGTTTGCGCATTTATTCTGCTGAAGAGGCAGTCGTCACTTCAAGGTTTCGCCTTGTCTGCCCGTTCGTGATGACTCATTCCATGCATGTATAGTTTGTGAAGCACTTGCAGCGGCGCCGAAGCGTTGGTCCCTGCTGGAGGACGCTGCGTTGAGCGGTCATCAAATCACGACCAACCTGATTGCGGTCACCATAGACGAGTGCCGAGCGGCGTGCGAGGCTGTAGCCGGCTGCAGAGCGCTGCAGTTCGGTCTGGTCGGGACCGACACGCAGTGCAGCCTCAGCAATGACACCAAGAAGAGAGACCCTAGCGACACCACAGATGAAGATCCAAGCTGGGTCCTGGCCGAGTATGGCACGGCGAAGGCCGACGGTATGCTGGAATGGTTCTTGCGCGGATGAGGCCAGCATAACATGTACCTGTAACTTTTTGTGGTCAAAATGGTGAAAAACGCGATATTTGGCCAATGAAATACGTTTACTCATCAGAAAATTCTGGAGGGGGGACGGGTGGTTTGGGTGGGTGTTGGGAAATAAGGGGGGGGGGTGCACCTCAGTTACATACCTATGAGCAGTTACTTGTCTGCAGCTATTGCCGACTGGACGATCGAGACGGACGGCTGCATGGGCGGCCTGGGCGAGCCAGCGATGTCGCTGCACGAGGACTACTTCCTCGCCGACTGCCGCGCCAGCTGCGACAACGAGACCGCATGTCGGTCGTTTACCTTCTACTTTACAGGTTTGTACGCTTTTGTTGGGGGGGGGGCTCTGTGGCGGCTGTTGAAAAGCGCCTCTGAAGGGGAGACGACGAGCGTCTGCCAACTGGACGCGCGGGACCGACTAAAGAATGCGGGGGACTTTCAGCAGCCATGCAGGAACCGGCTACTGGCGCACCAAGCTGCGGTCTACAGCGAGAAGACAAAAGGTACCCCACTGAAGTGTATCGCAGTTGCTTTCTGAATCGAGCCTTTAGGTCGCCGACCGTTCACTCACGAGTTGAACTACCGAAACAGCGAAAAGATTTTGGCGAATTCTCCCTTCGAAATCTCGTTCCTCCAGTCGCGAATTCCCGAAATCGGCGCCCTCGAATCGACCCTTGAAATTGAGACTGCAGGCGCGTGTTTAGCCAAGTGCAAGGAAAAGAAGGCCGACTGCCTGAACTGGCAGCTCTCAAAAAACGAGTCCGCCTCACTCTGTGAAATGGGCATTGGAATTGTTGGGTTATCGATTGAACTGCTCAATTCGTCGGTTCAGGAGACGTCGAGGAGTTTGGGAGCGAGGCACTCCGGTAAAGTGCGAAAACGACACACCTTTCGTGCGTGCGTGCGTGCGTGCGTGCGAGCGAGCGTGCGTGCGTGCGTGCGTGCGAGCGAGCGAACGAGCGGGCTTGTTGCATGTGCGAAAAATGTGGCACACGAGATTTTAGGCTGCCCTGCCTGTTGGCCACCCGGATTCACGAAGTTCAGCAGCACGTGAGTTTCAGTTGCTCTTTCTTTGCTTGCCACTGCCAAAAGTACATTGCTTTCGTACCAGCAGCAGCAAAATTTGTAAATTTTTAGATTTCACTTAATTTTCTAGGTGCGCACAATGTCCTTTCAGTTGGTTGCATGGTTGTTGCATAATTTTGAATTTTATTTCGGTCCTAGACGTGCGTTCGCCCTACTCAAGTCCGCCCCACCGTACATCGGTTTCTACGGCCTGTGGCAGACGTGTCAGCGCCTGGCCGACCTGCGACCCTACACGCTGGCACGGCTCGCGCAACTCGACACTCTGGAGGCCGCCTTCCATCTACAGTTTGAAGTTCGACTCTAGCGCAGGCAATGGAGGCAGCAACCAGGGGCGTGCGGCCCTTCAGAGCGAGCTCGGCACGTACCTGGATGGCGAGCTGGCGCCGGTGTCACATTTTAGGTACCCCCACCTAATTGTTGCCCCCAGGGGGCAACAATTATGAATCGTCCATTTTTGTTGCCCCCATGGGGGCAACAATTATGATCTACCTGTCCATTTTAGTTTCCCCCAGGGGCCAACAATTATGAGTTGTAGATTTTTGGAGACGTGTCACAAAAAGAGCCAACAAGAGCTCTGTTGGTGTTGCTGTACCATCGTCTGTACACCGAAACGTAATTCCACCATAACTTAACACACAATAGAGCATGCATCGCCCAAGTGTGGCGCCACAACACACTTACACAAACACCGATCGCACGCACTCACAAACTGCTACACAATCCAACACAACAGCACAATACAGCTCGCAGACATACTGGGCAGCTGGGACACAACACGACACGGCAAGACAGATGGATCACTACACGTACTGTGCAGCGAAAAGGATCGGCCAGCCTTGGTATTCATCGGCTGCGCCGACTTGGGGGAAGGACTTCTCGTGGAGACTCAGGCGCAGGTCTTCAATCCAAAGCGTCAGCTTAGGCGCCCGATTTGCCGCTCGATCTCAAAGTGCGCGCAGAGGCGCCCATTCAGCTCATTGACAAACTTTTGGCCTCTCAGCCAATCAGGTCCACCACATCCCACATGTTCAGAGGAATTGCGACCTGATACAACTCTGCAATCTTCTTGGGCATGCCCTTCTTGGGCATCTTCTTGGGCAGGCTTGTTGCGTCGCTCACTGCAGACGGTGCGCGCATTGCAGTCATCGATCACGTCCTTGATGTAGTTGGCCCAGTGATACCGATGGGCGATGGGCGAAGAAAATGCTTTTCATAACTAACTGTAGCTACCGCATAGTGATTTGCCTAGTAATTTGGGCGCATTTTCGTTGCCCCCTGGGGGCATCTAAAATACCCTCGGCTGCCATAATTGTTGCCCCCATGGGGGCAACAATTAGGTGGGGGCATCTATTATGTGACACCGGCCTACGTGGGTGTGCGCAAGACGACACACTCCACGCAAGGCGCAGCAGCGGACGCCATCGAATACGACCCTTTCGGCGTCGACTTCTACAGCGGCGGCGCGATGCCGTCGCCTAGACGACAAGTGAAACTGTCCGAGTTGCCCTTCGAGCCAGCGTGGCAAAACTATGTGCGTGCGTTGTGGCGCCATTCCGTGAGGATATACACATAGGTAAGCAGCCAGCAGCGCAACTGTTCAGACGTGGGGCTGCGTCGCGCTGCAGTTTGACCCATCGCTCTTTGAACTGGCCTGGACCGATGTCGATTGCTTCTCGGCCGAGCACGCCATCTGCGAGCTCTACACCGGTGTGTTTCCAGGTTCAGGTTCAGGGTTCCAGATTCAGGCGCTAGTCGATGACCTGCTACACTCAGCAGACAGAACCCGCAACACCGTAATTTCAGCGAATGAAACGGCCTGCGTCGGCACTTGTCCACCCGGTTCGACCATGTCCGATTGTGTCAACGGTATGCAAATTTGAATGGACTTTACATCGTTTGTTCTGCCGAGTGGGTTACTAATAGATGTGGTCCATCCGACTTCGGCCACTTGCGGGCTGACCCGCAGTGTCGTTGCTGCAGCTGAACCTGCGGACTCTGGTGGCAACAGCGGGTGGCGCAAGATTCCAAATGCGATTCCAGAGCAATTAGCCATGCTTACGCTGATTGTCGTTCTCAAACTGTAAAACGGAAAAATGTAGCCATCGCGCGTTCTTGACAATTACAGTAATTACAGTTACTGGCAAAGTGCCTCGAAACGACTCCATTCTATGCACTCTGTGCAGAACGCAACCACGCGCGCAATGAAAATGATGCGCATGTTTTTATGCATACAATAAAGTTTCTTCTGTATTATCATAACAGGGCTTGTTTAATTATTCTGTAATTGCCTCCCATAGGTACTCGTTCAGCAGAGAACTAGCCAATCTCTCAAGTGTGACTGGCCTGCACCGCGGGCGCGTCCTCCTCCCTGCCCATTAAAAGAGGGTATGAGATCATGAAGGATCCACTGCCAGGTTCGATAGAGCTACCGTATACCGCTCAAGCATGGACGTTGGTTCGACCAGTGTCAGCGACGACCTTCTCAAGAGGAAAACGGTGAAGCACACGCGCGTATGACTAACTCCCAGGGCATCGTTCTGATGTTGGGCACCCTGGGAGGGGTTAATTCTTGTCAACAGTTAAGCCCCGAAACAAGAATTACCTCGGCCAGACGAGTTTGTATGGCTACATGATTTTTGTTATTTTCAGACCTTTAGTTCAAGGAATTCTCGCAACTTTTCATGACGGACTTTAGATTTCGCCCACTTACCTTTTATTCGTCTGCTCCGGAGAACTCGTGTTGACATCCATAGGCAAGGTACAGCATGAATACTGTGCAAATACAGTACATTTAGAATTACTGACTCAGCGAACTTACTGAATTTACGAAATTACTGAGCGAAATTAAAAAATTACAAGCGAAGCGAAATTACAAAATTAAAAACTCAGCGAACGAAATTACTGAATTACATCAGCGACTCTACTGAACAAACTCTAATAGCCCGTGTACTCGCTCCCTGTTTCTCTTTTGCACGCTGCCATTCGTGCTCTACATCGTCGACAACTTGCGATTGACATTTCGAGTGGAGTGAACAGAGAAGCTACAAAAAGCTAGATTTACTTTGAGCCGATCCGATCTGTGTGTGATTGATTCTGTCCACCTGGATGTGGGCTCGGTTGCTACATGTAATTGTCTCACGCCAGCAATCTAAGCCAGCGTTGCATTAACAAAGCCATGTATATGTCGGGTTCCCGTAATGTCATTGAGTTGATTGCTTCTGTGCATACAATGGTAACTGCCTTTGGGAAACCGGACCACCGGATTTCACACGAGGCTAGAGTGTTGTTGGACGCGCAATGATGAAGCACAGATTGTGAATTGCGGAGTCTGGACTCAACTGGAAATTGTCTGTCGGTGTATAGCAAAGGATCTGAACGACACCGTCTATTGTTTTCGGCGCGTGTGAACATAGAGATACGGACGGGATTCTCTTAATGGTTTTCCCGTCCGTCTGTCTGCTCAGCCGATAGCCGGATCCACGTTGTACACACAGATGAACCACGCCTTTCCCAAGCGACTCAGCCATTTACGGTACATCAGGGCGGCGATTCGTTTCAGTCTACATACATGTACCTATGTAGCTACCGAGGCTAGAAATACATGGCTGCTTCGAACGCGTCGGAGGCTCTGACGTCTGGAGGCGCTGAGTTCTGGGTTTACATCGCGGAAGGCGTCGCGTTGTCGGCGTCGAACCTGCTGATCTTCTGCCTGATCGCGAGATACGAGGCGCTCCGCTACCAGAAGGGCTACGTGATCGTCGCGGCGCTCGCCTTCGTCGACGGCTGGTCGGGCGTGGCGCAACTCATCGCCGGCGCTTGGCGACTCCACATCATCCACCGGGTGGAGTCTTCGCGTTTGGTAAAGTCTTGGATCGGGGAAACGCTAGGAGGCCATCAATAGCCCACACCCATCTCCATGACGCCTTCCCGTCTAGAGCAGCATAATTAGCCGAAGACATTGGGAAGAACGCCATCTGTAATCTAGGGCGGGGACGGCACGAGAAAATCCACCGAAAGGAAAGTCCTCGATCTAGTGGCTCCATCAAGAATCGTGCCCACAACCGTGCGCGCAAGAGGCCAATTCTGTATCACTAGGTCATACGCTTCCCTTCTCTTTCTTTGTCTTTATCACGCGCTTCCAGGGCCCCTACGAGAGGCTGACGCACGCCGAGTGCATGGCCCGGCCCTACAGCGTCATCTGGATGTTCACGCACGCGCTGCAGCCGCTCATGCTGCTGATCGTCAGCTTGGACAGGCTCTGCTCCGTGGCCGCGCCCCTCCACTACCTGGGCTGGACGAGCGCCTACGCCCTCAAGCTCGTCGCTCTCACGTACGCCGCGGTCATTCTGCAGGTGAGGCCGACTGACTTTTCTGTCGTGGCGGCGAAGCGGCTTGCGCATTGAGGGTCTGGTCGGCACGTACTTGACACTGTTCCACACGCCGCACAAGCCGTCCTGCAGTCCTCTCTGTATCACCTCGGAGACCTTCGAGCACCGCTTCCACACGTTCCTCACCAACAGCCAAGTAAGCCCCCCCCCCCGTTGCTCCCGTCCACGCTGTGCACCCACATCCCGTCTTCTCCAGGTGGTCTACGCGCCGGCGGGGCTCGGCCTGTACGCCCGGGTGGGCGTGCGCGACGCGCACCGCATGAAGGAGGCGCACGCGGAGCAACTGTCGGAGCTGGTGAAGCGACAGCACGCGGCGCAGCGCAAACTCACCGTCAGCCTCGCCATCTCCTGCGCGTTCACCTTTCTCTTGGTGCGCCCAGGCCCACTTTTCAAACCCTATTTTGTCGACACTGCAGAAGCAAGCGCTATTTATTGACACAATGCTTTCCTTGACTGGGCTGGCCGATGCGTGATGCGCATCGCCGTTCTTCACCGCGACAGGGACTTTGATGGGCCGCCGCATGAGAACGTGAGTCCGTCAGCCCAAAGGGATTAGCGGAATTGCGGTGGGAGTTGAACCCCCGCCCACGAGAACGCCCAACGACCACTGAGCTACATACATAGTACCTACCAATCCTGTCTTCTGTGATCTGGGCAGAGAAAAAGTATGCGGATGATTTCCGTGGTTTAGCTGGTCGTGCCGACGTTCGCGATGCTGCTGGCGATGACGGGCCAGTTGTCGGTGGGCGACGTGCCCGCCTTCCATGTGGTCACGTACATTCTCAACCAGCTCAATCCCATACTCAACTTCTTCATACTCGTGACGCGACATCGCGACGTCAGAGTGGCCCTCGAGGCGCTCCTATCCTGCCGCGAGGCAGCGCTGACTCTGGAATGCAATGTACTAACGCTCCAGCTCAAGTTACTCCAGTTCCTTCGGTTTTTAAGCTCCTTTTAAAGTTGCAGAATTTGCAGTTTTCGCTCATAAAAGTGGTGGTCAGCAGCACAGGGCGTCAAAGCCGTGTGCGACCTTCTGTAAGGGACATGGTCGGAGCCGTCGTCTGGACAGCAGGTTGGTCTCCAGGGAGCTGTATGTCCTGGGTGTCCGTTGACTTCTGGTCAGCGGAACAAACCCGGCTTCAGTGACAATTCTGGCCCCTTCCAGGATCGGGCTGACTGGGTATCATCTCTCGCTAGCAGTGGTCAATGATGCGCGTGACCAAAGAAAAGGCCCGCGATCATAGAAGCGGCTCACACATACTAAACCTTCTGTAACGTAGGGATGCCAGTACGCCACTGAGTCAGCGCTGCCCACCAGCTGCCGTTGGTGCTGTCCGCGAGAATTCATCCCGCTGCTGCGCCCAAGCGAAAGATCTCGCCGGCGGCGATGGCGGCGCCGCGCTGAACGGCGCTGCACGACGTACCGTAAATCCTCCAATAGAGCCCCAACCCCCTCCAATAGTGCCCCCGGGTAAGGAAAGGTTGAAGGTATATAGTGTCACCCCCTCCAGGTCCAGTAGTGCTCGCTAAGAAGACGTTGCAAGAATAGTGCCTGGGGGCACCATTAGAGGATTTACGGTATGTAGCTTCGTGGTGCTGCAAGGGACACGTGAAGAGGGGCACACTAGGAAGAGTAAGAAGACGGACGCACACGCACACGCACACGCGCTGGACAGTGGGCTCTCGCGTGCATCTGTAGTACACGACGCGTTCACTGAAAGATGTGTAGGAGACCGCAGATTGTCCAATGGCTCTACGGGGCACTATTGTCCTAACCTATCTACCCGGTACGACTATTGGCGAGGGGCACTCCAATTACTTTTCAAATTGCTTTGAACTACATTGTACATTTAGTGCAGAACGGCATTAAAATTTTTAATTTATGCACAACAACAGCACTAGTTGTTGTGCTGAAGCGTGAACGGGCCTCATGCTAGGTTTACGCTTCTGTAGTTTCACACACCAAAGACAATTGTGCTGACGCATTTCAGGTGCCTCTACCTCTTTGTGTGACTTGCAGAAAAATTGCTCATGGGGGAGAGAATGACGTATGACGTACCTAGCTGTTTCCTGAAAACATTTAATGCAATGTCGATGCTCTCAATTCACGCGCCGCACCAACTCATCAGTTCGTGTCTCTTTCGGCGCCCCATGACTGTACCACCAGTATCTGCGATAAGCGTCTCTGCACACATGGGGATGGGAGAGCGCGAAGGGTGGAGCGCTTCTCGGTGTGTACTTTCTTTGTCACTTGATTTTAACACAACAGTGCAATTTGCACGGAACGTTGACAAGCAAAGCAAAGAGTATGACGGACTCCGATGGAAAAAAGGAAGAAACGGAGCCACTGCTTCGGCAGAATGGCAAAGAGTATGGGGCGACTGAAGACTCCCAGAGCTACAAGGATGGAGGGTGCGGACTCTTTTCAAACCTATTTTTAATTAAAAAAATCTGTTTAAACTGAGGCTCTCGTTTCTATGCTCATGAAACATGAACTGGAATTTCTGGGTCACTTTTAACTCACCATTATGAACAGAAGAGTGACTGACCTGACTACGGACCTCACACCGCTAACTAGTTGGGTCAGCATGTATCCTTTCGTAGCCAACTGCTTAAACTTCAAAAATTAAACCGTTATTGGTGCAAATCTCCTTCTGCAGCGGCTAAACAAATATACCGTAAATCCTCCAATAGAAGCCCCCCTCCAATAGTGCACCCGGGGGCAAGTCAATTCAAATCGAATTTTGAATGCTACTCAGTTGCATTAAAAGTGCATGAATGGTGTGTAATCATGTGTGCAATACACGTATTTCAATTAAACTTTCAAATTCCAGCTACCTGTGTGCGTTTTAAGGCATTTTAATGTTAAATTTTGCTGCAAAATTGCGCAAAAATCTGACGAACTTAATAGTGTTGAGAGACATTGAAACAATAGTGCCCCGGGGGCACTATTGGAGGATTTACGGTACCCTACTGCGTACCTACCCTATGTACCCTACTACCAAGAACCCTTTTTCTTCAGAAAAGCGACCAAAAAGGATGCCAAAAAGAATGCCAAAAAGCCCGAGCCAAAACTCTCTTTTGCTTCAATGGTAATGGATGCCTAACCATACGTACACGTATCTGCATGCATATATACATACATGGTAGAAAACTTCACAAATTTAAATTTTCAAGACAACATTGTCTGTCATTGTTGTCCCTTCCAGTATCGATACGCCACAAAATGGGACGCTTTCTTCATTGTACTCGGCCTGATTGTCAGCGTGATGAGCGGGCTGGGCTTTCCATTCCTCTCGGTCACTTTTGGTGGACTGTCCAATCAGCTGCTCGACAGCCAAGCCAACCTCACCAACGGCTCTGGTGCTTCACAGGACTTTGACCTGGACACCTTTTCCGAGAACGCCCAGATGTACGCCATACTGCAGATCCTTCTGGGAATCGTCATGAGTGTGATCGGCTTTACGCAGGTGGGGCACGTGCATATCTACCGAACCTTCAAGTATGCATGTACATGTATACCTGCCTATTTGCACATGCACAGGTGTTTGTGGGTAGTGGTATACGTTTCAATATTCTGAGCAAATCGAAACATGTACATATGGAGCGTAACAACAGTGCGTAACCTGCCAAATGCCTGCCCGACCTAGTGCAAAAATTTTCTAACCCACTGGGAGACAATCATTTTGTTTCGACCAAAGCGAAGCGGGGGGCGCAATTGTTGGGGTTGTATGACACAGAGAAGTTGATCCTATTGATTATGCTACACGTGCAATATTTACAGACGCTCATTCAAGTGTGGACTGGCGAAAATCAGATTCTGCGCATTCGAAAGGCGTTTCTGAGAGCGATCTTGCGCCAGGACCAGGCCTGGTTCGACGAGCACCAAACGGGCAGCGCCATCTCGCAGTTCTTCGAGTGGGATACGGCACTTTCTTAAACTAAAAACAAAAAAAAATTGACCGAAAGTGGACGTTTATAGCAACATGGAGAGAGTGAAAGAAGGTCTTGGCGCCAAACTTGGAACTCTGCTGTCCAGTGTGGTGACGGCGCTCTCGGGCTACGGCATCGCATTCTTCTACAGCTGGAAGCTCGCCCTGCTCTTAACCATCATCAACGGACCAATCATAACTGCACTAGGCTTCTTCTTCTCCAAGGTGACGGCTTTGAAATACTTTCAGAGGATCATATTGCAAAGACATCTGATAATCTGATTGTTGCATGTACAGTGTATGTACATGTTGGCCGTATACCAGTAGCAAGCAGCACCCTACAGCTGGGTTTCTCCTTGAGAACAGTGTATGATTGGGCAGTGTACCAAGTCGCAGTTCACCAAAAGAAACACCAGTATGAAATATCGACAGAGCACCTACTGTATGTACCGTATGTACCGTGCACATTGCCCTGCAGGCACTGTCTACAGTTCCATACGACACTGTGTAAGGCCACCTTTCACTTCGCAGCTGATGGAGAAGACGTCCAAGAGCAGCGTGACCAACTACGCCAAGGCTGGGGTGGTGGCCGAGGAGGTGCTCTCGTCCATGCGCACGGTGATGGCCTTCAACGGCCAGCAGTTCGAGTCGACTCGCTACCGAGGCGCCTTGGAGAAGGGCAAGAGGGACGGCGTCAAGATGGCGTTGCTCCAGGGCCTCATGGGCTGCACAATCCACTGGCTGAGCAACGCCATCGAGGCCATGTCCTTTATCGCTGGCGCCTACCTCATCAACAGCGACTCGGGCGTCAGGCCCGGCGACATGATTACCGTGCGTGCGTTCACCGCAAGATACTTGATGAAAGAAAGACAGCACAGATCAAGAGATCTGATACAAGATCACTGATCTTTCAGGTGTTCTTTGCTATCCAGTTCGGAGCTGGCGCAGTGGGCTCCATCGCGCCGCTGTTCTCTTCGATGATGGCGGCCAAAGGTGCTGCGGCACCGATATTTGAAATCATCGACCGGGTTCGTTGGTGAAGGTCCGAAGAATTGTATGCAATTGCCTACGCCTGCATACGATTGGATGGAAGCAGTGTACCTAAACATGGTGATGTAGATAAACTAACAGGCTCGATTAATGTCTGTACAGTATGTATACAAACCGAAGAGAACACTGCGCCGAGCAGCTAAACAAAATACCTAAAAGCTAGTACCCCAACGCTTATTGTATTTGTAGAAGCCAGAAATCAATGCCTACTCCGAAGAGGGAAAACAACTCGACAACTGCAAAGGAAGCGTCAAATTTGAGAACGTGTCCTTCAACTATCCAAGTCGACCGACTGTGAAGGCGAGTCGTTGAATTGGGTGTCCGCTGGTCAATCTGTCACCACGTCAATTATACAGGGTGGGCCAGCCTCGACTTCCGCTCTTTGTTCAAGCATATCTCAGGGGTGGAGGAAGCGATTTCGATGAAATTTTAAACACTTGTAGTAGACGGTTTAACTTAGACTTCCTCCAAGTTTTAGCCAGATCCATAACGTTGTTACTTACATAATAATTATTATACGGTAAATTGGGTGTTTTCAAAGAACTGTAGTCCTTCTTTTTTAACCGTTTGTTTGATTGCGCCAGAATGTCGTGGCAGAAATTCTCTTTGGAACAGCGCGTTTACCTTGTAAAACAATTTATAAAACGAACAATCAAGCTGAAGTCATTCGTCTCTTCAAAACGGAATTCCCAACGACAAAGCCGCCGTCAAGGCACACCATCTTGGCGACCGTAAAACGATTTGAGGAGACTGGCTCAGTTGGCTACCGTCCTCATTCGATGCCAAAGCCTGTCAGAACTGAATAAACGGTAGAACGTTGGAGGAAGTCTAAGTCGAACTGTCTATTACAAGTGTTTAAAATTTCATCGAAATCGCTTCATCCACCCCTGAGATATGCTTGAACAAAGAGCGGAAGTCGAGGCTGGCCCACCCTGTATACTTTTGTACTCCATCACCTTTGATGACATGACATTCAACGCCTGTGTAATGCATAATATTAGGGTATAAGCGTCAGCGCACAACCCCTATGTGACCACTTTTCGTCTTCTTTTTGGTTGCATACATTTTCATTTGGTCACAGTCACAGTACTCAAGCATTTCTTCTTCAGGTTTTGACTGATGTAAACTTTGAAGCAAAGTCTGGTGAAACCGTGGCACTGGTTGGCCACAGTGGATGTGGCAAAAGCAGTATAATAAAGCTATTGCTGAGGTTCTACGACGCGACAACTGGAAAGGTGTGTGCCATAATTGTACATGTGCTAACCAGTAAAAATTCAAAAATACATCAAGAAACTAAACCTTCAGATTACCCTCGACGATGAGAACATCAACACTCTCAACATACGCTGGCTCAGGCAGTCCATGTCAGTTGTTTCACAAGAGCCGGTTCTCTTTGACGCCACCATTGAAAAGAACATTCGATATGGCAACGAGAACGTTGACATGAAGGACATCGTCCGAGCCTGCAAACAGGCCAACGCTCACGAGTTCATCTCGCAGCTGCCAAAGGTAGTTTTTATGATACTGAAAACAATTTTTTTCGATGGTACGGTACGATTGAGCATGTTTTGCTGACTGGTACACTGGCATCTACCTACCATACAAGTACAGGTGCAGCGTATGTACACCGTACCTAGAGTACTATTGACCAATCATGTAATCATCAGTTTCTGTTGACCGTCTGACGATGAACGTCTTGCGAGGCTCATGCAGCACTGGCTACGTACTGTTTTGCTCTGAACTACTGTATGTACATACCTAGTAGTGTGTAGTACGCACGACTCTAGAGCGAGTCGCTTCTCGTGCAGGGCTACAAGACGTTGGTGGGGGAGCGAGGCACGCAGCTGTCCGGGGGTCAGAAGCAGCGGGTGGCGATTGCGCGCGCCCTGGTGCGCGAGCCCAAGGTGCTGCTGCTGGACGAGGCGACGTCCGCGCTCGACTCCGAGTCCGAGGCGCTCGTCCAGGAGGCGCTCGAGAAGGCCGGAAAGGGCAGGACGACCATCGTCGTCGCACACCGACTCTCGACCATCAAGCAGGCCGACAAGATCATCGCCTTCGAGCACGGCGAGATCAAGGAGATGGGCACGCACGCCGAGCTCATGGCGATTGCGGATGGCGTGTGAGTCCAATCCAAAGCTCGGTCAAAGGCAATGTGTGGCCTAGTGGTAGAGAATCGCCCCTTTTCGCACACGATCCAGGGTTCGATTCTTGATGGATCAACTAGATCGAGGACTTCCGTCTCAATAGATTTTTTCGTGTAGTAGATTACAGACGGCGTTCTTCCAAATGTCTTTGGCTAATTATGCGGATCTTGAGACATGTAGGAAGGTGCCATGGAGATGGGCATGCTACTGTATATGGGCCATTGACGGCCTCCTAGCGTTGCCCCTATTCCAAGCACAACAACAACCAACACTTGGCCAGCACGCGAGTCTCGAAGGGCCATCAGTCTGGAAGGGGACTTTTACTTCAGGTACAACCAGCTGGTGCACGCGCAAGCGCTAGAAGGAACTGTGTCCGGCTATGGAAGCGCGGACGAGGGCGGCAAGTCTAGTGGTGCGGCGATTCACTGAGATTGGCCCGCGCAAGGGAAATGATTTTATCGAGTTTAGATGAAGGCATTCGCGAGAGACGTCGCGCCTCCACTGCAAGATCAACGTCACAACACTCTCATCGTTTGGAATCGGCGTTGAGTCGGCAATTCTCCGTCGTTTCGAGTAGTGCCGACTCAGCAGCAGAAGTGGAACGGAAAACCAAACTCAACTGGTTGAAGGACGTAGATGAGGATGCCGCGGTTGCGCTCAGTTTCCGTAATTTGGTTTTAATTCACTGGAGCACATCTCAAAGTACGATTACAGGCAATAAAAGAAATGAAAGAAGAAGGGGCCAAGAAAAGCGATTTTGCCCAGATTATCAAGGCCGCAAAACCCGAGTGGCTCATCCTCTTCTTTGCTTGCGCTACTTATCTCTTTATCGGTCTTGGCTCACCTATTAACGCTGTCATCTTTAGTAATTTGTTAGGGGTGAGTGAGTAATAATGCATGCAACATCAATTTCATGTAAAAATAAACTACAATTTTTGTTCATGCTACGTTCAAACCATTTTCTTACATAAAGGGATGACTGAACTGCCGTAGATCATACAATAGTGTCCTTTAAAAAATATATTTATAAACCACATAACTACAGAAAGGTATGTGCCGTGTAAATGTCTTTGCAGACATTTGCGAAGCGGGGCAACGAGTTGATGCAAGGGGCGCTCTTCAATGGTCTGTTGCTCGTCGCCATCGGGGTCTACATGGGCACACTCTTCTTGATCGGGGTTCTGCGACCTTCTCTACCCTTTAGGCTATGCTGCAGCCCACGAACGAGTCGCGGTGATTTAGAGCTTCTTGTTCGGCTGGCTGGGAGAACGGTTCACGATGCGCCTGCGCATGCGCGTGTTCGACAACGTCCTGAGACAGGACGGCGCCTACTTTGACGAGCCCCACCACGCGACCGGCAGGATCTGCACTAGTGATGGCAATTTTGACGTTTTTCATTTTTAGGTAGGTAGGTTAGGTAAAACTGGTCACAAAGAAGCCTTAGGTAGGTTAGGTTAGGTAAGCTAGATCTTGCTGCTAGGTAGGTAGGTAATCGGGCAAATTCTTTAGGTTATAGGTAGGTAACTTAGGTAACTCCAAGTGTCAGGCAATAGTGCATGCATGTAGTGTAAACCTCCGAGTAGTGCCTTGCTAGCACTATGCATTCAGCTTATCTTTACCCTGGACAGTGTTAGAGGAGGTTTTAAGAGTCTTAACTTTAAACTTTGAAAGCGCTCACCAAATCCAAAATGCAATAATCAAGCTTGTCAACATGTAACAGTGATTTCAGGCGTGTGTGTGTGCGTGCCTGCCCTGCCTGCCTGCCCTGCCTGTTTGCGTGCGCGCGTGCGTGCGTGCATGAGTGCTTGCGTGCGTGCGTGCGTGCGGCGTGCTAGAGAGCGGTCGTGCCTGCGTGCGTGCTGGCGTGCGTGGGTGCGTGCGTGCGTGCGTGCGTGCGTCCGCGTGCGTGCGTGCGTCCGTGCGTTGGTGCTTGCTTGCGTGCGTGTGTGTGTGCGTGCCTGCCCTGACTGCCTGCCCTGCCTGTTTGCGTGCGCGCGTGCGTGCGTGCGTGCGTGCGTGCGTGCGTGCGTGCGTGCGTGCGTGCGTGCTTGCGTGCGTGCGTGCGTGCGGCGTGCGTGCGTGCGTGCGTCCGCGTGCGTGCGAGCATGCGTGCGCGCCGGTGAGCGCGTACCGGTGAGTGCGTGCGTGCGTCCGTGCGTGGGTGCTTGCTTGCGTGTGTGTGTGTGTGTGTGCGTGCCTGCCCTGCCTGCCTGCCCTGCCTGTTTGCGTGCGCGCGTGCGTGCGTGCGTGCGTGCGTGCGTGCGTGCGTGCTTGCGTGCGTGCGCGCGGGCGTGCGTGCGAGCGTGCGTGCGTGCGTGCGTGCGTGCGTGCTTGCGTGCGTGCGTGCGTGCGGCGTGCGTGCGGCGTGCGTGCGTGCTTGCGTGCTTGCGTGGGTGCGTGCGTGCGGGCGTGCGTGCGTCCGCGTGCGTGCGTGCGTGCGTGCGTTGGTGCTTGCTTGCGTGCGTGCGTTGGTGCTTGCGTGCGTGCGTGCGTGCGTGCGTGCGTGCGTGCGTGCGTGCGTGCGTGCGTGCGTGCGTGCGTGCGTGCGTGCGTGCGTGCGTGCGTGCGTGCGTGCGTGCGTGCGTGCGTGCCGGTACGTGCGTGCTTGCGTTTGAAGTTGCTTGGTTGTTTGCCGTTAACAACCAGTGCGTGAAAACGTGTGTTTTCCTCTTAAACCTCTTAACCTCTTATTAATTAAGGAGTGTAAGCAGTGAATACACTAATGTGCACTTCTTGCTGTATGCGCACAATTCAAATACGGAAAATTTTATAGCATAGCCTACATATTCTAAGAATCACAATCAAATCAGAATCCCCCGTCACAAAATCCTGGATCCGTCACTGATATACTTCACACTTTCTGCAGCACTAACAGGGTGAGGGCAGATGTTTCAATCTGGGCGAATCCAGAGTACTTGGAGGCGGCAGTATTGCAGGCTTTATGTGAGGCTACAGTGAGTTGGATACACATCATTTTTTAAAGCGGACGCCCCGAATCCCCACCCCATGATTGTTCTTCCTATGAAGATCGCCCCTCTGAGCTGAGACTGTATATTACTGTACAACCTATACCATGTTAAGTTTGAGGGAATGATGTCTCGAGTCCAAAACCCCGCCCACACACTGATTCAGTAGGTGTTCTTGAGTAGCATTCTTAAAGTAAAACGATTCAGTTTCTGTTGACTACATAGAAGGACTACAATGTATTCCAGGCTACGAATATCTCGACACAGACGCAGCTGACAAAGAAATAATATTCTTGCCAACGACAACAACCAGGCAAATCCGACCGCCGGAAGCGAAAACAACGGCCACGTTCGCCTACTGTATGTGCAAATGATGCTGTTTGCACATACCATTTTTTGGCTCCATGAATTTTCGCTTAGGTAGGTAACCTAGTAGGTAACGGCAAAATCTAGGTAGGTAGGTTAGGTACAGGTAGCTCGAATTTCGCGCTAGGTAGGTTAGGTTAGGTTACCTAGGCCGAAAAAAGGCTAGGTAACCTACTAGGTAGGTAACCTAGCTAGGTAGGTTGCCATCACTATTCTCTACCACTACCGCTGCCCTCCAGTCACAAACGGCCATTCAACCGTGTCTATTATAGTTGTGATGCATATGCTGGAGCGTAGAGAGCGGCCGACTCACCGACTTGACGTTCCTGGCGTCCGTGGAGAGTCGCGTGCAGATCCTGCCGGTCGCGTGGTGGGGCTCGTCAAAGTAGGCGCCGTCCTGTCTCAGGACGTTGTCGAACACGCGCATGCGCAGGCGCATCGTGAACCGTTCTCCCAGCCAGCCGAACAAGAAGCTCTAAATCACCGCGACTCGTTCGTGGGCTGCAGCATAGCCTAAAGGGTAGAGAAGGTCGCAGAACCCCGATCAAGAAGAGTGTGCCCATGTAGACCCCGATGGCGACGAGCAACAGACCATTGAAGAGTAATAATGCATGCAACATCAATTTCATGTAAAAATAAACTACAATTTTTGTTCATGCTACGTTCAAACCATTTTCTTACATAAAGGGATGACTGAACTGCCGTAGATCATACAATAGTGTCCTTTAAAAAATATATTTATAAACCACATAACTACAGAAAGGTATGTGCCGTGTAAATGTCTTTGCAGACATTTGCGAAGCGGGGCAACGAGTTGATGCAAGGGGCGCTCTTCAATGGTCTGTTGCTCGTCGCCATCGGGGTCTACATGGGCACACTCTCCTTGATCGGGGTTCTGCGACCTTCTAGACCCTTTAGGCTATGCTGCAGCCCACGAACGAGTCGCGGTGCTTTAGAGCTTCTTGTTCGGCTGGCTGGGAGAACGATTTACAATGCGCCTGCGCATGCGCGTGTTCGACAACGTCCTCAGACAGGACGGCGCCTACTTTGACGAGCCCCACCACGCGACCGGCAGGATCTGCACGCGCCTCTCCACTGACGCCAGAAACGTCAAGTCGGTGAGTCGTACGCTCCAGCATATGCATCACAACTATAATAGACACGGTTGAATGGCCGTTTGTGACTGGAGGGCAGCGGCTGGCGTAGTGCCAGAGACTTGCGGGCACGGTTCTGCGTTCGAGTCTTGATGGAGCCACTGAAAAACGAGTCTTTCCCTATCCATGGACTTTCTCGTGCTGTCGCTGCCGTAGATTACCGATGGCGTTCTTCCGAATGTTTTTGGCTGATTTTGCGGCCCTAGACAGGAAGGCGTCATGGAGATGAGTGTGCACATATTTTATTTATAGGCCATTGACGTCCTCCTATCGTCGCCCCTAATCCAACAACAACAACTGTGACTGCAACAGCCTCCTGTCTATATCTGGCAACGCTTTTCTCTAGGCAATCGACGCCCAGCTTGGCAGCGTCTTCAGAAACTGCATCTCCGTGACATTGGGCATCGCGTTGGCATTCTACTTTAGCTGGAAATTGGCCATCGTCACAGTTGCCCTCTTCCCCCTCAACGCCCTCGTTCTCTACTTCAACCGGCGATTCGAGTCCAGCGTGTTCGAGCGCAACGCCAAGCTGATGGAGTTGTCTGGCAAAGTAAGGCAGTTTGAATTACCGTAAATCCCCTAATAGAAGCCCACCCTGCAATAGTGCCCCCCCGGGGCAAGTCAATTTTAAATTCGCGCCAAAATCAAATTTTGAATGCCCCACCCAGCTGCATTAAAAGTGCATGCACGGTGTGTCATAATGTGTGCAATACACGTATTTCAATTAAACTTTTAAATTCCGGCTACCTGTGTGCATTTTAAGGCATTTTAATATTAAAATTCGCTGCAAGATTGCGCAAAAATCTGACGAAATTAATAGTGCCGCCCTCTTGAGAAGAATTGAAACAATAGTGCCCCCGGGGCTTTACGGTATTTACGATTTTAGGATTTACGGTATTAAATTAATTACAAAATTATCAAATTTGGCGTTCAGGTGGCCACGGAAGCTATCGAGCACGTTCAAACAGTCCAGGCACTGACTAGGGAGTTCACGTTCGGACAGGAATTTGCTGAACACCTGAAGACGCCTTATGAGGTCTCTATAAAACGGGGATTCTACCAAGGAATTACCTTCAGCGTATTCGTATCTGGCATCTTCTTCGCCTACGGCCTGAGTTACTGGATGGGATCCTACTTGGTTTCGACTGGGCAAATTGTGCCGGTGGATGTGTTCAAGTGAGTACTCCTCACTGATTGAGTGAATGGCACAATCCGCTTCTATGATATATTTCAGAGTAATTTTCGCTGTCGGATTCACGGCCAACGGACTGGCTACGGCTGTATCCTGGATTCCGGCTTACTTCAAAGCTCGCTTCGCAGCTGGTCTCATCTTCAACATGCTCGCTGCCGAGCCCAAAATTGACAGCTCTTCCCCGGCTGGCTTGAAGCCAGTCAGTATACGTAGCACACTTTCCTGTGCCGCTACCAGCCTGATTTTGCCTCGGTGTTGTCCAGGACCTCAAGGGCAAGATCAAGTTCAGCTCCGTCTTCTTCAACTACCCCTTGAGGAAGGACGTGCCGGTGCTGAAGGGCATGGAGTTCGACGTTGGCCAGGGCAAGACGCTCGCGTTGGTCGGTGGCAGCGGCTGCGGGAAGTCGACTGTCGTTTCCCTGCTGGAGAGGTTCTACGATGCGGATCAAGGCAGAATTGTCCGTCATTGTTTGGCCCTGTCGTAGTAACCTGTGTATAGCTTGGGCAGTTCATCACTTTCAGTAACAGGGATCTCACAGTCACTGTGCCAATTGCTAGCCTAGAGACGGAAACGGGTGCCTTGTAAACCTTACGGTTGCTCACTGTTGGGAAAAGGGACCATGCGCCACTGAACACTGTACCTGCTCCAAAATAATGATGCACCGTTGCAGACGGTCGACGCTCTGGATCTGCGCTCCATCAACGTAAAATTCCTACGCGAGCAAATCTCGCTCGTCAATCAGGAGCCAACGTTGTTCAACTGCTCCATCAAAGAAAACATCGGCTATGGTCTGACTGGGGATAAAGTCAGTGAGGAGAAAGTGCAGCGTGCCGCCAAGGAAGCCAACATTCACGAGTTCATTGCCTCACTGCCCGAGGCATGCTTGCATCCGCACCGAGTGTTTGTGGCGCCAAGGAAAACATTGTGGCGCCAACGAATGACTACTGCAGGGGTACGAGACGTCGGTGGGCGAGAAGGGCACGCAGCTGTCGGGCGGCCAGAAGCAGCGCATCGCCATAGCGCGCGCGCTCGTCCGAAAGCCCATGATCCTCCTGCTCGACGAGGCCACGTCGGCGCTCGACACCGAGAGCGAAAAGGTCCTCATTTCGGTGTAGTTCACTCTCCAAGTGCGGCCTTTGTTGTTGGATTAAGGGCAAAGATAGGAGGCCGTCAACGGCCCATAACCCATCTCCATGTCGCCATCTCCTGTCTAGAGCCGCATAATTGACCAAAGACATTCGGAAGAACGCCATCTGTAATCTAGGGCAGCGACAGCACCAGAAAACCCATTGAGAGAAAAGTTCTCGATCTAGGGGATCCATCAAGAATCGAACCCAATCGAAGAATCTAATCGAACCCACTAGACCATGCGCTGCCCTGACCTTATAATAACTACACGTAGGAGCGTCTCTCTTTCAGCTGGTGCAGGCAGCGCTGGACGAGGCGCGACAGGGCCGGACGTGCATCATCGTCGCTCACCGACTCTCGACCGTCCAGTCGGCCGACGTCATCGCCGTGGTGAAGGCCGGCCGCATCGTGGAGTCGGGCACGCATCAGGAGCTGCTCGCGCTCAAGGGCCACTACTTCAAGCTTTCCAGACGACAACAGTAGCCGCTATGCGTCGCGTTCGCAGAGATTTTCACGTTGCGCTGTCCAGTCTATCGTCTCCAGGTAGGGAGGACGCGATTGATTATGCAATAAGAAAAATCGTGTGTTGTTGCTCGCTTGTTTGAACGACTCTTAGCACTCGAACGAACGGCACAGTCGGAACAGTCGCAGTTGGATGCAGTTCTTGGAAAGGTGGTGGTCATTGTAAAAATTCGTTCCCATAGAGTGCGATATTCTTCGTTGCAGTGTGAATAAAATGCAACAGTAGTGCCAATGCCTCACTTCTTGCCGAAAGCCCCCAAGTTCTAATGTCAATTCTTTGTTCAAGCGGAACTCTAACGCCAGCTTTACACTCGTGCTAACATACATAAAATACCAATGTACGCATTTGGAAATAATCGCCCCTATCAAATTTTGACCGACAGTCTGTAGTAATGACCCAATCCTTGCTGCGTGTCAGTTCATAACTGCACCTTGTGGTACTTTTCTCATCTCGGCGTGTTCAGAGCAGAGCGGCTTGGACCAGGGACGAGTTGATGCCCCTTTTGGACTTGAGGGGCGGCGGCGGTAGACGGCACTCGCGGAAGAGAATGGCCATGGGCGTTGCGACCTGGCTGTAGACGAAGTTGGCCACCTTGGGCCCGCACTCGCGCTTGTAGGTGCGCACCATGCTCTTGATGTACTTGGACGCGACACTAAACGAGTGCCGAGCGTAAGGTAATCCCTTGAACAACAACAACACAGCAGCCCATGTCTTCCAGGTCAGGAGCTTTGGTGTACAAGGGTTGTTCGATTTGGGGCAACGCTAGGAAGCCGTCAATGGCCCATTCAGAATACCTATCTCCATGACGCCTTGCCTTCTAGAGACAGATGATTACCCAAAGATATTCGGAAGAACGCCACGAGAAAATCCATCGAGAAGTCCTCTATCTAGTGGCTCCATCAAGAATCTAATCCATAACCGCGCGCGCAAGGGGATCTCTACGGCGGCCATACGCTGCCCTTTATACGAGTGTAAAGGATCATCGCGATGTGATTCCGTCCTCCTGCCCAATCAAGTAGTTGGCTGACACTACGTTCTGTGCGCTTGTCGTGTGTTAGCGCCATGAGACGGTGACCCGCGCACCTGCAGGACGCGCGGCCGGCGTGGAGGCTCTCGTAGAGGGCGTCGTGTATCAGGTGGATCTCCTCCTCGCACGTGTCCATGCCCGTCGTCACGGCGCACGCGTAGTTGTCGGCCAGGTCTGAACGTGTCCATCGGTTTCGGGGCAGCGTAGTGGCCTAGTGGTAAAGAATCGGCCTCTGCGCGCAAGGTCCTGGGTTCGATTCTTGATGGACCCACTAGCCCGAGGACTTTCCTTTCGATGGATTTTCTCGGCCATCGCTGCCCTAGATTATGGCGGTTTTCGAAGGTCTTTGGCTAATAGCGCGGCCTAGACCGGAAGGCGTCATGGATATGGATATGCTAATGGGCCATTGACGGCCTCCTAGCGTTGTTCCTAATCCAACAACAAATAACAACAACAACCACCGGCTTCAAAGAAGTGAACGCAGGGGCAAGTACTTGTATGTAGTACTCACTTGCAGCAAGCAGTGTATGTTACATACCTTCGACGGCATGACCCATGGCCAATTTGGTGCTGGTCCTGAGCAGGATGTCGGGAATGTATTCAATGGGAATGCCGGCGTGGTTTAGGTTGGGGGGCGAGTAGCAGCCGAAGTTGCCCTCCATGTCTTTCTCGAAGTCCCGATATTCCCTGGGCGACGAGTAACCACGCACAGAATTTTCGAAGAAGGAAATGTCTGAGACGACCCACTTGGCCAGATTTCGGAAGCCCGCGATACCGTGGGCGACGAGCATCGCTCGAACTTTGCGTCTGACCGTCCACCTCTGCCGGAATGCTTTCATGCCGATGCCGTCACGGAATCTCTCCATGGAGTCGACGAACTTTTTCTCGTCGCATTTCCAGTCCGTCCGCTGTGTCACCAGGTCCAGCAGCCTCCCGTTGATCTGCTTATCGTAGACGCTTCGAATTTCTGAAGCATGTTGCACTCGCTCTCTGCGTGCGTGGGTGCGTGGGTGCGTGCGTGCGGTCGTGCGTTCGTGCGTGGGAGCGTGGGTGCGTGCGTGCGTGCGTGCGTGCGTGCGGGCGTGCGTGCGTGCGTGCGTGCGTGCGTGCGTGCGCGCGTGCGTGCCTGCGTGCGTGCTTGCGTGCGTGCGTGCGTGCGTGCGTGCGTGCGAGCGTGCGTGCGTGCGTGCGTGCGTGCGTGCGTGCGTGCGTGCGCGCGTGCGTGCGTGCGTGCGGGCGGGCGAGCGCGCGCGCGCGCGCGGGTGCGTGCGGGCGCGCGCGCGTGCGTGCGTGCGTGCGTGCGTGCGTGCGTGCGTGCGTGCGTGCGTGCGTGCGTGCGTGCGTGCGTGCGTGCGTGCGTGCGTGCGTGCGTGCGTGCGTGCGTGCGTGCGTGCGTGCGTGCGTGCGTGCGTGCGTGCGTCCGTGCGTGCGTGCGTGCGTCCGTGCGTGCGTGCGTGCGAGCGTGCGTGCGTGCGTGCGTGCGTGCGTGCGTGCGTGCGTGCGTGCGTGCGTGCGTGCGTGCGTGCGTGCGTGCGTGCGTGCGTGCGTGCGTGCGTGCGTGCGTGCGTGCGTGCGTGCGTGCGTGCGTGCGTGCGTCGACTAACGCAGGGCCAACTCACTGTCGATAACCTCTTCAAAGTCGAAAATGGACTGCCTCGGTCTCCCTCCAGCTAAAGCTGCTGCGACCACACTTGCCAGAATCATCAACTTCATGATTGCAAGCGCTGAATTGGCGCGGCAAGATCTGACCGAATGCTTGTCCAGCCAGCAGCCTGACAAGCGCAAGTTGCAAGTTTCACTTCAACTGCCGACGGTGTGGGGAATATAAACGCGAGCGGCGCGCTGAGCATGGGAGCAACACAGAAAGGAACGGTCGACGACGATTACTCTTTAGACTAACAACAGATACTAAGCTGAGTCGACAGTATTTGCTTGTATTGCTTTGCACTACTTTTGCGCCTGCAGTGTGCACGTTGTCTGGCTTTCGTCGAAAGTGCACGCTATGTACAATAGTGCACAGTGTACCTCTGAGACAAAGTTCACTTCTTACATAGCTTGTAGCTTACCCACCCACGTAAAGATTGCAATGGTAAATCGCATGTCGTCAACATGAATTGCCGACTAACACGTAGCGTCAGCGTTATTTGAGTCGTTACTGTCAGATGCACATGCCGGATCGCTCAGACCTCTTGTCAACAGACATTAAAACAATACTCGGGACGTTGTCACCGCTCTTATCGGTCATGGCGTCGACGCGTCTTTAACATGTCGTTAACTTTATCGCGTCCAGTCCATTGACACCGAACGGCGGTTCTCGAGCCGTTGCAAGGCCTCACGTGACCTTTGTTCACGCGACGTGTTCTTTCATGTCGCTGCGCAGCGAGCGACAACGATGCAGCGATGCAGCGGCAGAAAGCAGTGAGGCGTTTGGGTGGAAGAAAAGCAGAGGGGATTAGGCAGCCCGCGACTGAGCTGAGCAAAGGCGTCGACTCGAGGCCATGACCTGGCTTTAGGGAGCGCACCCAGAAGTGGTTCGTACGCATATACCCGTGTGAATATTATATTAAGGAAAATTTTGCAGGTGGCTGCAAAAAAGGAGAATAGGTATGTGACGCTCCTTTAGGCCCAGTTTAAAAAAACGCGGTATTAAAAGTAGCCACTTCATCAGATGATCAACTTCAGTTTGGACAAACCGTGTATAATCGAACCAAGCGCAGCAACACGTCACATATTCGGCGTTTGTTGTGCTCGCTTGGATCACTGGAAAGGCAGTCCAGGCTGCATGAGGACCGAGGCCTTTCATTCCTTGGACTCAGAGACGAGAGCGGGCCTTGTCCTTGACTGGACGTCCACAGATGGCACTTCCGTCCGTCCATAGGCACAGGCTAACAGAAGCGGAACAAAGATGAACGAGAATCGAAGATTGAATGTAGGGTATACAATGTACTTGGTACTCAAGATCGTGAATTGATGGTGCATATGACTTACTGTAAGGGCAAGCCACATATAAGGCATAGCCACATATTAGGGCATACATGGTCAGGGTAGCGAAATTATTTATGCAGAATCTTTGGCTGTGTGCCCTGTGCATCCATACGATGCCTAATGAATGATGCGCATCGTCAGAGAGATGAAAGAGTTTGTGAGGGTGGATTGATAGTGGTAGTGTTGTGGCTGTGTGCGATGGCTCGCACAACAAACGCCGAATATGTGACGTGTTGCTGCGCTTGGTTCGATTATACACGGTTTGTCCAAACTGAAGTTGATCATCTGATGAAGTGGCTACTTTTAATACCGCGTTTTTTCAAACTGGGCCTAAAGGAGCGTCACATATTCTCCATTTTTGCAGCCACCTGCAAAATTTTCCTTAATACAGTGTTTTTTCGTAAAAGAAAGATTAATCAAAAACTCACGCACGCACAAACATACAAACCCACAGCAGCAGAACGGACGCATGCTCAGTGTTGCTTGCACCATCAAGCTTATGAAAAGCGTGTACCACTGTACACATTGTGCGTGCGTGCGTGCGTGCGTGCGTGCTTGCGTGCGTGCGTGCGTGCGTGCGTGCGTGCGTGCGTGCGTGCGTGCGTGCGTGCGTGCGTGCGTACGTACGTGCGTCCGTGCGTGAGTGCGTGCGTGCGTGCGTGCGTGCGTGCGTTCGTTGGTGCGTGCGTGCGTGCGTGCGTGCGTGCGTGCGTGCGTGCGTGCGTGCGTGCGTGCGTGCGTGCGTGCGTGCGTGCGTGCGTGCGCGCGCGTGCGTGCGTGCGCGCGCGCGCGTGCGTGCGTGCGCGCGCGTGCGTGCGTGCGGGTGTGCAGATGTGTCATTTTCATGTATCAGGGCCTGTAGCGAGCATTCGTCCATAAATATTTTTCGCAGCTCAAAAAATTACCAAAATTCTGGTAAAAGAACCTAGAAAAGAGACAAAAAATGTGGAATGGACTGGAGACACTGCAGTAAAGCAACGCTGATGGGTTTTCCAAGGGGACACGTGCAAAGGCACAGGCAGGCGTTACTGGGATTCGAACCAGCGACCTCTTGATTTAGGGAACATGGTAAAAAGAAGAATGTGCCCAGTAAACCATAGCTGGCATGTAGCAAGAGTCCCTCCGGCGATTTCATTTTTTGATGTGGAGCATAGATGCCTGCGAGGTTTCCGTCCAATTGATGCAAGCGCGAGTGGGCGACGAACCAAGAAGCTTGTTATGTAAAGTGGGTCCTGCCATCTCCAAAAACTTCTCGGTAATGCACAAGCGTATGGAAGCGTGTTATGAGTCATGACTTAATCGATTCCCCGTTTGAATGCGCTTCTTTTGAGCTATCACGCGCCAGAATTCGTTCAGGAAATGAAAAATAATGCACGATCATACATAGATCCAAATTTTGCCCAAAATGGGGGTGCGCCAAGAGGGTCGAGCTGCGAAACATGGAAATCGGAGCGCTCCCATTCTCGAAAGTGACCTATTCCAGGTCCAGACGAGTAACTTTCATCATTACGGTTGAAGCGTCTATAGCTAAGCTACAAAACAAACTTTTGGGACAAAACACTCAAAAATGGCCTTTCGAAGAGGGCCGACCGAGACATGGGCATCGGAGCGCTCCCATTTGTCGAAAGGGACCTATTCCAGGTCCGGACGATTAACTTTTGTCATTACAGCACATCTCTGCCACGAACGGTTGAAGCGCCCATAGCTAACAAAGTTTTTTTTGCGCGAAATTTCCGAAATTTTGGATGACAATATCTCAATATCTAGTGAGAATTTCAAATGTCATGCAAGCGTCCCAGACTCGCCTCGTAAAACTGTTCACGGAAATCAAAAAACATTTGGGTGTTTACTCGGCTTTTTTTCGAGTTTTGCTCTTGTCGGATTTTGGCCAAAAATAAACGACTGTCCCAAAAAATGACCAAATCGGCCATAACTCTAGATCCGTAGCACCTAGACGAATTTACCATGGGGCACAAAATTGCGATTATATACCACGTGTTCACGCCAAGTTTCGTCAAAATCGACAGCAGCGTTCCAGAGCGGCGACCCAAAAAGTGTGTGCAGAACAGGAAAAAAAACACCACTTTTTCGGAACATTTTCGGACATTTCGTCTTAATGTGCTCGAGTACCGAAACGCGGATGGCTTATTCGATTCCGGTCTAGAAGGCGGTTCTTTTGAGTTATCATTCGTCACAATCGGTTCAGGCAATCAAGAGTTATGAGCGGTTGAAAATTTAAAGAACCGCATTGAAGAAGTTGTCACATATTAGGGTTGTACGTTGACGCGTACACCCTGATTTTGGTCACACTACCGTAAACCCAAACCCTATAATTAGCCCCCCTATAATTATACACCCTCCTAAGACCACTTTGAGTTTATAAGCCCCCCCCCCTATAATTACGCCCCCTCCCTACAGGGACCATCGTCAGAAAGGCTAAATTTTCAAGTCTGTGTGGATGTACGGTCGCGTAAGTGTATGTATGTACATACATGTATGTGTATGTGAGACTGTGTGTTAGAGTGTACCAATGTACGGTAAACCCTATAATTAGCCACCCCCCTTAATTAGCCCCCCTATGGTTATACACCCTCCTAAGACCACTTTGAGTTAATAAGCCCCCCCCCCCTATGAGTGCGCCCCCTCTTTAAATGGACTATCGTCTGAAAGGCGACATTTTCCATGTCTGGGTGTATGTATGGTCGCGTATATATGTGTATGTACCGTAAATCCTCCAATACAGCCCCCCCACCAATCGTCCCCCCTTCCAACAGTGCCCCCGGGTACGGCAAGTTTGAAAGAATAGAGTCCCCCCCCTCTCCAATAGTGCCCCGGGGGTAAGGGGTATGTTATGCCATGTGCCTTTTATGAGCAAAAATAAAGTGGTAGGTACATATATATATATCGTGTATACACTCTACTACTAACCAATGGTAGTACGTTTCAGCAACTACTAACGGTAAATCAACGAATAAATGAAAAAAGTGATCAAAATCATCGAAAAATCGGCAATTTTGACAGCGAAACTAGCATTACCATTCAAAATTTTTAGGTTGAAATAATAGAAGCCCCCCCCCCTCCAATAGTGCCCCCCCTCCAATAGTGCCCCCGGGTAAGGAGAGGTTGAAAAAATAGTGCCCCGGGGGCACTATTGGAGGATTTACGGTATGTACATGTATGTGCATGTGAGACTGTGTGAGAGTGTGTTAGAGTGTACCAACGTGTGTGCGCAGCGCCTTTTTCCCTTAAAAATCGCCTCCACGCGCCTTTCCGCCCACAAAGCTTCCCACACATCGACACTTCCAGTTTATAAGACCCCCCTATAATTAGCCCCCGGGGGCTAATTTTTTCGTTCGCGCTCTATGAGGGTGTATAATTATAGAGGGGTCTAATTATAGGGTTGACGGTGCGTGTGCAGCGTCTTTTTCCCTTAAAAACGCGCCTTTTCGCCGACAAAGGCTTCCCACACATCGAAACTTCCAGTTTATAAGCCCCCCCACCCTATAATTAGCCGCCCTACAATTATACACCCTCCTAGACCTCGAACGAAACAATTTGCCCCCCGGGGCCTATCATAGGGTTTACGGGATTTTCTCATCTGTACTAGAGTTATAAAAATAGCAAATGGCAAACTCGGGTGTTTTTTTTAAGACCGTCTTTTTTTAATAGTACGCTTTATTTTGAACTTTTCAAAACAACGTTGCGCTGTGTCCGTGACATTCACGACTGAGAATTACAAATGCACGACCGGCACGACATGTACTCCGGAGGAGTCAATTAGTAGATCCGAATTTAGTCCGAGACTGCGCACGACGATACATTTCGATTTGACCCTATTGTGCGACGCCCAGGGCGTGAGCCGCCTGGGTCCTAGGGCTCATCGTCACGCTCAGCGCGCGTCTGAAACTCTAATTTCGGCGCCGTAACTAACATACATTTGTGGCCGCACGCGCGAGCGAGATGAAGAAGGCCGACTTGCATTGTGCCGGCAAGCTGTCTGAAATTGCGTGTTTATATAGCTGTGCTCGCCAGGACTCACGTAAGGCTGGCTATACATGTGCTCGTGAAGCATAACTGAAGCATTTGCCTATTCTCAGAAGTCGCCAGCAAAGCGATGCTGCAAACCTCCAATTTCACTTCAACAGCGGTTGGCGTCGTCTCGCCGAGCAGCGAGAGGCCCCTCAAAGAGATCCTTCTCTATGGAACCTTGTCCATGCTCACCGGCGGCTTCAACTTGGGGCGGATGGATTGAGATTCCGCTACGCTTGCTACAATCATACGTATACATAGCATAGATTGAGTGGGACAGACCCCCTGTGCTCAAAAGAGGAAGCGGCCGCAATTCAGCTACCCCTCTCCCCACAATGCAGCTAGTGAACGGGCTGGCCGCGTGGATGGTGAGAAGCGTGGAGACGACGCGGGCGACGCCGTTTGCGACCCTCACCTCGTCCATGGCCGTCGCCGACTGCACCACCTCGGCGCTCGTCCTCTTCTGGGCCGCGCCACTGACCTTCGGGTGGGTCACTGGAATGCAACGTCTGAAACGCTGCTCAACAACGCCTGTGTTTGTATTAGGGGCAACGTTAGGACGCACCCATCTCCGCCGTCCCGTCTAGAGCCGCATACCGTAAACCCTATAATTAGCCCCCCCCCCCTATAATTAGCCCCCCTATAATAATACACCCTCCCAAGACCACTTTGAGTTAATAAGCCCCCCCTATAATTACACCCCCTCCCTAAATGGTACCATCGTCTGAAAGTCACATGTTTCCATGTCTGGGTGTATGTATGGTCGCGTATGTGTGTGTATGTACGTACACGTAGGTATGTGTATGTGAGACTGTGTGAGAGTGTGTTAGAGTGTACCAACGTGTGTGCACAGCGCCGTTTTCCGTTAAAAATCGCCTCCACGCGCCTTTTTCCCCACACATCTTCCCACTCATCGACACTTCCAGTTTATAAGCCCCCCCTATAATTGGCCCCCCCCCTATAATTATACACCCTCCTAGAGCTCGAACGAGAGCCGGGGGGCTAATTATAGGGTTTACGGTAGTTAACCAACGACATTCGGAAGAACGCCATCTGTAATCTAGGGCAGAGACAGCACGAGAAAATCCATGAAGAGGGTAGTCCTCGATCTGGAGGATCCATCCAAGAATCGAAACCGGAACCGTGCGGGCATGAGGCCGATTCTCTACCACTGGGCCATACGCTGCCCCAACAACACCAAGCATGTACAAATGTACCGTAAAACCTATAATAAGCGGCCCGGGCGCCTGTCATTTTTGATGCCATCTGGGAGTTGTCTGTAGTGTTGTCGTGCTCATGACGCATTCGAGTCCGCTTTGTGCGTGCACATCGTTGGCGGAAAGTGTGTATACCGTTGCAAAGCACGGCGTGAATGTGTGTGCATATATATATATATATATAATTGACTCGACAGTAAAAGGGGTGAAAAAGAAGCATGTTGCTTGTACTCAGACAATTCGGCACCGTTGCTGGAAGCGCGGCTGGCCGCCGCCTCGCTGCCATCGTCTTACTAACTCAGGCGAGTGTAATAAAACAGGGCCATAGGTATACGGTAGAACACGTATGTTATTGTTGCATTGCTCTTGCATTTTGAGTGTAGATAGGTACGTACAAAAAAGTTGAATTTTGGTTATTGATACTACTACTACATACGTGCTATACACTGAACTGGAATTATGTGTGCTCGTTCGCAGTACCTTCAGTTTACAGTACCTCAATGTCCGGCTTACCGTCTTTCCTGCCGGAGTCAATGACTTATACTGTACGTTAGGGATGAGCATGGGCTGGGCCGGCCCGGCCCGGCCCGGCCCAGCCCGGCCCATGGGCCGGGCTGGGCCGGAATCCCAGGCCCATCCTGTGGGCCGGGCCGGGCCGGGCCTGCGTTTTGGGGGTGTGGGCCGGGCCGGGCCGGGCCGGACGTTCCTGGCTGAAACATAGGAATCTACATTGTATGTTATGCATATTGTAAGTAACGGCGACTATTCAGCAGAAAGGAGGCATTAAGGACGCGAGTGCGCCTAAAAGTTCGTCGTGACGGCGTCGTCTCACTGTTAATCTAGCGCGTTGGTCGCGACGTTGCCGTCGTCGTCGCCGTTGCCGTTTTCGTTGTCGTCACGGCCCTTAGACCGTGAGGCACAGACGAGCAGACAACAGACGTGAAGCGACGACGACGACGTAGTACTAAAAGGCATGAGCATCTGGCGCTAGCCCAGCCTCACGTCCATCGCGAGCAAGGCGCTCGTGACGACTGCCAGCTCGGCGCCCTCCAGGCGCCGCCTCTACATCACTGGCTTGGCGACGATAGATAATACATCAGACATGGGCAGCGCCTTTTTTTTCTCAACAAACCCTTTGTGAGCGGCCAACTTCAATTGACAAACACGGTCAATCTTGAGGCCAAAAAATGGTTGGAAGCTGTAAAGCCAGAAGCGCCATTCTCTGTGTATGTGTAGTAAAAAAACGCGAACTGGCGTACGTACATGTACAACTTATTTTAGTGCACCACTGTACTTATTTCTTGGGATGGGCCGGGCCGGGCCGGGCCTGGAATTTGAGCAGTTGGATGGGCCGGGCCGGGCCTGGGCCTGGTTTTTGACGCGTGGGCTGGGCCGGGATGGGCCGGACTATCTGGTGGGCCGGGCTGGGCCGAGATCTTCAGGCCCATGCTCATCCCTACTGTACGTGTGCATTGTACCCGACTAAACCATTGTATGCTGCACCGAAGTTACTCTGCAAAGTCAACAGAGGGGCGCGCGATGGCCGCTCCTTGACCTTGCGGGGGTCTTGGATGCAATATTAACTTTATTTTTGACGACAACCACCTGACACAGCACAATGGCCGTTAACTAGATCACAAGATCCCAGTGCGGCGCCGTATACATAACAATGGGCGTTGTTCTGCCGCGAGGCAAGGTGGGCACCCACCTGGCACTGATTTTTGGCCGAAGCCACAGTACAGCCAGAAACCGGAGCTGTGGTTTAAACCCCTTGCCCAAGGGGGTTGCCGTGGTTTTCACCCAGCAAGGAATCGAACCCCCGACCTCGCGGTCGGGAATCCAACGCCTTGCGGACCGTACACACAGCCCCAACGCCGCCTCAGATCTGTTTGGACTTCACATGAAAGCCAAGGTGTTTTGCAGGTAGCAGCCCTCCTGACTCTTCTGGTGATAGCGGCCAACCGGGCAGTGGCAATGGCCTCTCCGAGCTGGTACCTCATCGTCTTTACTGACCGGAACACCAAGTCATTCATTGGTGATGCGCGTACAGCAATTTTACAGCTCGTACAACAGAACGACGATTTCAACAGCACGTTTTATCTATACATGTACGTACATAGAATCTGAGATCGCCCTCGTGTTTACGGTCCCTGCACACCGCGTCAGTCCCATCAAATGAAAACCGTGATTTGATTTTAAGGATATTATCAGAACAACAGATTTGGAAACTAATTAATTGTAGAATTGTATGTTTAGCTGTTGTCTGGCTTTTGGCAGCCGCCTGCTACGCCCGCACACTGCCCACAGGCTGCGCTATTTACTACGAGCCCGCGGACTTCCTTTGGATGTGGGAACTGACGGATTGCGGCCAGCAGAACGGCTTCTATTTGGATCTTTGCGTCGCCAGCTTTCTCACGGCTCTGATTCTGGTCGTCAACTTTGTCGCTGCTGGCTTTCTGATCAAGAGTAACAAGGTTTGTTGCGCAAAGAGGGAATGGGAATGGTAAAAGTGTGGTATCGCTGCTGCACAATCATTGCGCTACTATGTATCTCCTGAGACAAAATACGCGCTAAGTAACGCTGCATTCAAGGTCGATTTATAACGATCCGCGCCCGTCATCCGTAAAAGACAGATGATTAAAAATCTGGAAGACGGATGCCGGATGACGAATGGAGTTTCAACTTCTTACGTGTCTGTTTATGTGATGTTATTATGTTTACGTGTGTGATTAAATGCGTATGTGATTGCTGCGGTTCCGTTGCGTTGACCTGGGCGGCTCTCAGGCACTGTTGGAGGAGCTGCGTCACGCGGCCAACAAGAAGGAGGCGCGTCGGCGTCACCAGCAGGAGCGCCGCTTCCTCGCCATGACCGTCGTGAACACGCTGGCCTGGGCTCTCTGCATGCTCTCCTTCCACTGGCTCGCCTACAAGACCCGCACCACGTTCACGCTCTTCGTCACGACCACCATAGCCTGGATGCTGGCCGTCTCGAGCAACGGGTCGGCCAGCAGTCCAGTCTCTCGTGTCTCTGATGAGAAACCAACTACCGGTATTCCACCGGGACCACTTACACCGGCACTCTAGACGTGGCTCCAAATTTTTCCTTGGCACCAACAAAAAATTTTCTGTAAATATTTCTGTACATTTTTTCTACATGTCCGCTCCTTTTTCATGGGGAAAGCCTCTGGGCACACTGCCCTCTCCCTTAACCGTCTCCAACATACAGTACTCTCTGGATCAGTTGTAATTCACACACACTCGCACACACACGCACACACACACGCACACACACACACACACACACACATACACACACCTCGGAAAAACCGTGGAAAAAGTGCACGCCAAGCAACTTGCGATTTCAATCAGCAGACCATCGGTTCGTGAGTGAGCGTGAGCGCTAGTGTGGATTCCGTGCGCTGCTTCGATGGCTTGCAAAACTGACTGTTTCCTTCAGAATGGTCGTTCTACTGTTTCTCAAGGAGGTACGACACGCCGCCTTTGCGCGCTTGCGCTTCCTGCGCGCCTGCTGCTACGGTTGCGCGCCAATTCAAACGGAACACACGACATCGGCCCGAGTAGTAGAAGTGGCTGGAGAGGGCGCCCGGAATGGCTGAGCCGCGAGAGAAAATGCCGATTAGCCAACTGGGTAGGACGGAAAAAGAACTGGCCCTCATTGGGGATTGTAGCGTGATGTGCTTGTGCGTGCTGTGCGCGGTGGTGGTAAGCAGTTTGCGTCTTTATTTCGTCACAGTTTCGCTAACAGTGGGAGCGGAATTGTGCTGACACGTGACATGGGCGCATGACGGTGCAGCTGAGCGAGGTACACGTAAATCTGTCGCGTCTGTGCTGTGCCTGCGTTTTGTTCTTCTTCTTCTTGTTGCATTGCATATTTTGTGACGCGAAAAATGTGTGGCGAAGAAGCGATCAACAGCAATGAAGAATTGAGTTATATTTTGCACGGTAGGTACAGTACCTATACAGCACTATACCTATATTACGTGCTGACAGCTCAGATTTGAGGCAACCGTCTTTGTATTGGCTTACTCCCGTGGCACTGGCTGATCCTATGTACATTGAACACCTGTACTACACTACTACACGTGTACGTAGCTCCAAATGCTCCTGTCGTAACCACCCTCCCGTGATGCTCTGCCATTTAGCCCCTCCCCCCCCCCTCCTTACTACAACAGCGAGGCAAAACACTGTAAGAATGGGTTCATGTCACTAATAGTCTAGTTATGAAAAGGGAACGTGATGAAAAAGGAATCTGTTTAGGGAATTCATTGCAACCGGTCGATTGAGCGCTTTACAGAAAG
The DNA here is from genome assembly GCA_030248085.1 of Paralinhomoeus sp. GSCO2_6. Taxonomy (NCBI): domain Eukaryota; kingdom Metazoa; phylum Nematoda; class Chromadorea; order Monhysterida; family Linhomoeidae; genus Paralinhomoeus; species Paralinhomoeus sp. GSCO2_6. The sequence goes on from JASAMY010003170.1 coordinate 44,400, forward strand.
GCGGTCACACAACGTTTAGTTTTGCTTCGCTTTCAATCGCCAGCGATCGTCGAGGCGCGACTCGCCGCTCGGATGCTCTGCTTTCTCTTGTGCGCGGCCGCTCGAATGTACGGCTCCTCCTTCAGGTAGAGGACGTGGCCGAAGAGCCAGACGACCGTGAGGAGGGTGCAGAGGCCGGCGAGCAGGTACCAGGCGGCCGGCTTTAACGTGTCGATGGTCGCGATGAAGACGGCGTGCATGGCGTAGAGCATCCCGCTAACCATGAGCACCCCGCACACGAACATGACGCCGTTCAGCTTGCCCATCTGTGTCACCACCACGTGTGCGGGATGCAACAACAAACGCGGGAGAATGAAAGGAACAAACACCTCGTCAGGACTGGCGAGCTCAGCGAGGATTTTGACGGCAGCATCGGAAGCCAACGCGTCGAACAGCTTCTTGAGATAGATCTGAACGGCAGTCGTAGCAGCGAGCGCACTGCATGCCTTGGATGATGAATCTCATTAGGGGGGTCAAAGTTCATTAGTTGCTCAAGGTTCGTTTCTCTAGCAGATGTAAAACTGCAGTCAATCTATTTATATTCCTTGGAAATGAACATGTTTAGTCTCAGCCCAATGATTTGGAGGCGAAACACCCACAATTGCAGAAAGTACCACACAAAATGACGAATTTAATTTTTCTCTGTAAAAATTATTTGTACATTTTCTTTAATACACAAAATTACATAATAATTTCTATCAATCGATTCAATGTGGTATTTTGTTTCTTGACCAAAAATCGAAATACCGGTAGTTTGTGGATGGAACAGGGGAAAGGGATGATCGGGATCATGGCGATGACAGCATACATTCGTGTAACCAGGGATTAATCATTGTTGACCAAATGGGGTTATGAATGTTCAAATGGGGTTAGGTATGAATGAGACCCGGGAAAGGGCTGGTCCTGCCTTCACCCGGTCCTGCATGTCCAATTAATGAATTTGATTGTTGAGTATTTGCCTGGAGTACGCACATGGCGCGTTTCGGTGGCGACGGCGACGACGAGGGCGGAGCCGACGGTGGACGCGCAGGAGATGAGGACGATGGTGCTGTAGGAGAGGTGGAGCAGCCGGCGGAAGATCAGCGCCGTCAACAGTCGGCCAACGATCGCTGCAACGGCGACGGAGAGTGGGCACTGTGAGATTCTCTGCAGCGCAAGCCACGAAAACACTTCTCGCACATGAGATCTTGCTGAGAATTGTGTATGTGGTACGTTCCTGCACGGACCAGTCGAACGGCTGCCGCAGAGTGTACGCTTGGAGGAAACCTTCAAATGCATAAATCCCTTAAGCTTGTTAAGAAATTCTACTATTTTATTGTTGATTTTTGTGACGGAACACGGCTTAGTCACTACGTTCGACGCTCCGCAGCGCCTCAAGCAACCCCAGCGCCATGCACATCCCGTTAAGGCCAAAACACAAACAACCCGGACCGTCCCCTCCCCGCGCGACGGGACGGCATGGGACGGCACGGGACGGTGCGGGACGGAGGCGTGTGTTTTGGCCTTAAATCTCCTGAGCAACTGGAGCGTGCCACTCACTCTCTTCGTTGAAGTTGACCGTGGCATCGAGGAAGAACTGCACGGCGAGCAGCAGGAGAATGGCGCGTCTCCAGCGCTGCCTCTTCTTGAAAAGAGCCTTGAAGCCGCTAAAGAAACTCATCAGCGCCCAGCCCATAAGGCCGCACGTCGTCTTCGGCGCGGCATTGGCCTGCTCGCTTGCTTTGCCCCTAGAAATCAGCGGGTTGAGTTTGTATGTAGATTGCAAACAGGCCTCTTGCGCGCACGACTCTGGGTTCGAGTCTTGGTGGATCCACTAGATCGAGACCTTCCCTCTCGAAATGGATTTTCTCGTGCTGTCGCTGCCCTACATTACAAATGGAGTTCTTCAGAATGTCTTTGGCTCGTTATGTGGCTCTTGATGGGAAGGCCTCATGGAGATGGGTGTGCTTTACCTACCATAAGCCGTTGACGGCCTTCTAGCGTTCGCCAAACCAACAACAACAACAGCAATTGTCAAAAAAGGCACTTCGAGATCGGTGGGAGAAAGTCGGCTAGGCGGAAGACGACGTAGAAGAAGATGGGAGTGGCGAGGAGGATGTTGATGAGGAGCGCCGTGTGTCCCAGCGGCCACAGGCGACTGCCGAACAACGGAATGCCATACGCTGCCACGAGGTTGCCCAGTAAGCTCCCGATTGAAGCGCACACGTCTGAAACAGGCGAACACTGCGTTTTGACGCACTGTGTACACGGTATACATACCTACAACCGCACCCTCCTCTCCTTGACTGCTCATTGCTCAAAAGAGGGCTTTCAAAACAACAAAAATTCTTAGATTCATTAGAAGGCACTTTTGACTACCTGCTGTCTCCAAGATTTTCATTCTGAGAGGTTGTATACGAAATATCACGTTACACCTATAGCAGAATACAATACTCTACGTGCAGCTCAAACTGCCCAAAGCCAAGGCCAAAGTCCCTCACTGAGGAAGACGATGCGTGCAAAGAGCAGTTCTTCCGTGTCCTGACATTGGTCGTTGATGTAGGCGACGTAGACGATGGCGAGACTCGAGGCGACCGACTGGAGGGGCTGCACGAAGTAGAGCGACCAGAGGCCCACCTCGATCTGCGCCGACTGCGTCAGCTGCGAGAGCGCCAGCGAGAAGATGGACAGCGCCGACGCGACCACGATGAACGGCTTCCGGCCCACCGCGTCCGAGAACGGCCCTGCACCGACACACCTCCGCAGAAACTCGTTTGTGCGTTTGTGTAGTCTCAGTCTCAGATCTCGGTCTCGGTCCCGGTCTCGGTCCCATTCTCAGCCTAGGTCTCAGTCTCGGTCTTAAAACTGTTTGACATGGTCAGGTTTGGCATGGTCTTCTCCATGCCAAACAACAAAGACCGAGACAGGCACCTAGGCCGAAGCCTGACCGTTGATTATGAATCAACCATTGCTGAGGGAAGGGGCAGCAAATGGCCTAATGGTATAGCGAATCGGCCTCTTGCGTGCGCGCGGGTCTGGGTTCGGTTTTTGCTGGATTCACTATAACGAGAATTTCTTTGTCAATGCATTTTCGCTGCCTTAGATTACAGATGGCGCTCTTCCGAATGTCTTTGCTGACTATGCGGCTCTAGACGGGACGGCGTCATAGAGATGGGTGTGTTATCTACATGTATGGGCCATTGACGGCTTCCTAGCGTTGCCCCTAACCCTAATCTCACAACAACAATTAAAAAATTGCTGTGGAGAAACTCGCCGATGAAGAGCGGCAGCGTGAGGCCGAGCGGCAGCTCCAGCAGGATCACCAGCTGGACGAGCCCGCTGTACGTCTCTCCCATGAAGTCGTCCTGTTGGCTCGGCGTCTTGTTGAAGAGGTCCGAGGCGAACTCGATGGCGAGCTTCGACTCGGTGAGCTCCGGCCCGTAGGCGCCCATCATGCCGCCGACGAAGGAGGCGACGATTATCACGTACTCGATGTTCATGCTGAGCAGCAGGCGACGCAGGTCGCGCCACGCCTGCGTCGAGCAGAGCCACGAAGAGGCGTCTTTCATCTTTTCCCGTGGAAACGACACAACGACACTGCTACGTATGATGACTTCCTCGACTGTGCACAGCCAAAGCAGCGTTGCTATGTAAATAGAGGCGGTTATCTGGCGCGTACGAACCTACGCAGTTGTCCAAACACGGTGTGCGCTTTTCACGCGAGGCACAGAGCAGGCAGCGCTACCCGCTGCTGTGCATTATCAATTGTCCATCCGTCGTTCTATGCCGCACGATGACACATTGTGTAGTGTTACGTGTCGCACCCATGTCAGTGTTGTGTGCGCTTTTCACGAGTAAAACCCGGGTTGCGTCTGTGGAAATCTATTTTGGGCGCGAAATGGGAACGAACGAATGTATTCAAATTCTGGTGACTATCAACTCAGACAGTAGAATCGTACAAAGTTTGTAGTAGTAAAAATACTTTTTCAGTGTGTTGTTAAAAAGTGTTAAAAAAGTTTTTGTAATACTAATTTAACTTATCATGTTTTTAATTAAAAAGTCGCAATACTTATTTAACAGTTTTTAATTAAAAAAGTATTTCTCAGACATACATTTTTATCACTTTTTGTTTTTTAACCGTACTTAAAAAAGTGACTTGACTTTATTTATTTTTTAAGTTTTTTTTGTTTTTGGTGATATCGCTACGCATGTATGTAGCTATTCGGCGTCTCGACCCAGTCTGCGTGTGGTAATGCTCCTATGGACATGTTCATCTTGAGCTAAAGGAGCGACACAGTATACGCTCGCGTTGCCTTGACGACGAGGCCGCACATTCCAGCTATATTCTGCTGCACTGTGCGGAGTACAGTATCAACGTCTCAACCTTATTCAATCCCAATTCGACAACACCATCGCTAATCACCGTGTCACCCTGCAGTTGATGCACCCGTCGGCCATCCGATGACTTTAAGAGTCTAAATCGTGATCTACGCATCATTTTCGACACTGGCCACTGACGCGGCGGCACCTCCTGTCTGAGCTGGCTGCTGAAGAGCACGAGCAGGCCGGTGTTGCTGGCGGCGTTGACGACCATGAGGACGTCGAAGAGGAGCAGGACGTGCCACTTGCTCGCCAGCAGCCCCTCCACCAAGAAGAGCAGCGACAGCGCCGCGAAGAACGACGCGTTCGTCAGACAGACGGCCAGCAGGCGCCGCTGAGTCGCGTTGAAGTTTTCGCCGTCGCGACGACCTAGAAGAGTCGATCGATCGAGTCCGCACGCACGCACGCACGCACGCACGCACGCACGCACGCACGCACGCACGCACGCACGCACGCACGCACGCACGCACGCACGCACGCACGCGCGCACGAACGCACGCACGCACGCACGCACGCATCTACAGTGGTAGATTTTAGGTAGCGGTGTGCCGCACCTGTAAAGAGCCGTCTGCGGTCCGGGGACAACAGAATGCAGAGGAACAAGGCGACGTAGACGCCGAGCAAGGCCGCGAACAGCGCCGCGTTTCCAGCCGAGATGACGTCGCGGGCGCCCGTTTCTTTGTGGTACGACAGGTTGAGTGGCCCAATTGCGTAGTGGGAGGGCAGCAGCACGACCGTGGGGCCGTCGCACAGCCAGCCCTCGTAGGCAACGAGGCCGCCCGAGAACACGTACACTAAGGGGGCCGAGTTGGCGAAACTAGGGCTTGCGGTGATCACAACACATCAACGGCGATTTGCTGGCGATTGCCATTAGTCATTTGTCTACCCTTGCGTGCAATTTTGACACGGTATGAAATTACAACCGCGTTCAAAATTTGCGCCCAACCGGCCCTGCTGCGCAGCACGAGATGGTGCGGCGTCTCGTGAAGATCGTTTCGATCTTCCTGGTGTAGAAAACGAGCGCGCAGAACCTGTTGGCCGCCGCCAGGATGTAGTGGCCGACGAGGCCCAGCCAGGCCAGGCCGATCGCGATGCTGGTCGCCCAGGGCGGGAGGCGCGAGGGCGTCCACCAGTCCAACCAGCGGTACGTCGCGATCGACAGGCCCAGGGCGAAGAAGAAGGCGACCATCAGCAGCTCCGTGCAGGCGCTGCTGAGGAAGAGCAGGAAGGTGGGCTGCTGACGCGACAGGCGGACCAGGGCGACGAGCACGGGTCCGTAGAGCAGCAGGCAGAGCAGCGAGAGGGCGCACAGCGCGGCGCCCGCGCCCACGTCCGTTAGAACCTCGGCCGTCGCGAAGCTGCCCTCTGCCATCAGCACGGCCCAGTGGGACAATCGTATTTTTAAGACTAGAAATGAGTCGAAACAAGGAACTCGGATCGAGTACTTGTTTTCAATCTCGTCTTCCTCTCGTCCAGTCGCTCAGAAAGCAATCGCGTGACAACCGACCAGCTCCCGCTGTCACCCCACACAAGCAATCGACTTGTACCGAAAGTGGTAAGTGTACCTTCGAGCATGCCATCTTGCTCGCTTGGCCAGTTACCTATGTAGTGACGATTTGAGAACAGCGTTTGTATCGCCCGCGAGCGTGTCCAAAAAAAAGCAGAAGACAATTGTGAAGTCCGCTTGTCCAAAAAGATTGGGTGGAGGGGGGTTGTCCTATTTTTTGGTTCACTTTTTTCTTAGCTGTCAAGCGTTCACCGCACTTCTGTCTTCGTCCTTCTTCCTTTCCTCCCACCCCCCCCCCCCTACAAAAAATTCGCACAATCCACCCCTGTTTACTGGTTTAGGGGGGGGGGGGGAATAAGGACTATGGGTATATTTTGTGCGGACTTTTTTGGCGCGTAACTTTTTGGCGCGGACTTATCTTTTTGGCGCGACAGTTGACAGTTGTTGACAGTTTTTATTGGACAGTCCCAACACACCACGAGGGCGAACACACCACGAGGGATACACCACGAGGGCATACACCACGAGGGCGCGGACTATTCGGCTCATGGGACTATTTGGCGCATCCTGATTTCAGGTTCCACGACTCTCTGGACAGCCACGTGAACCGTGGCTCCAGAGTGGTCAATGGACGCATTTGGCAGACACCCTGCAAGGTCGAGGTCGCCTCGGCCACCAACTCCGCGGCGCAGGCCGTCTCTGAGGGCGCTACGCTCCGCGACCATCTCAGCTGCTGCTCGTGGGCTCCTCTGCCGAGGCGTGGCCGGGGACGAGCGCACGACGACAACTTCAAGAACGCGCAAGAACACAATAGAAAACAATTTTTGGCGTGAAAGAAACGCCGGACTTGCACTGCCCCCGCCGGTGCCATGGTGCCAGATGCCTTACGCGCCTTTGGAAAGGTCACAGTGCGTGGAGAAACTCTGATCACAAGCCGACCTTTGGTTTGTTCGCTGAAAAATTTGGTTTATCAATCTCCTTCTGCTCGGTGACGTCGACCCATCGGTTGCTTGGCAGTCACCAGCAGTCTGCACCGCATGCCCTTTGTTTGCTGCTCAAACAGCAGGCTATCGAACAGCAGACGCATAGAAGAGAAGACGGCGCATGCACGCGTGCGTGCGTGCGTGCGTGCGTGCGTGCGTGCGTGCTTGCGTGCTTGCGTGCGTGCGTGCGTGCGTGCGTGCGTGCGTGCGTGCGTGCGTGCGTGCGTGCGTGCGTGCGTGCGTGCGTGCGTGCGTGCGTGCGTGCGTGCGTGCGTGCGTGCGTGCGTGCGTGCGTGCGTGCGTGCGTGCGTGCGTGCGTGCGTGCGTGCGTGCGTGCGTGCGTGCGTGCGTGTGTGCGTGCGTGCGTGCGTGCGTGCGTGCGTGCGTGCGTGCGTGCGTGCGTGCGTGCGTGCGTGCGTGAGAGTCTGCGGTCAACATTGCTCACGCACGGCAAAACACCGCCAAAGACGCACCGTCCTCATCCGTCCAACCTCGGACTCAAGATGCCCCTCAGAATATTGTAGGTATATTCCTATTGAAACTGTTGGTCGTCACAAAATCATCGCGCTTGCAGTTGCAGACAAAGCGTCTTTCTGAGTTTCTTTACCCTTTCTTCAAAAGTTTTTGACTTTTGGGTAGGGGTCGGCATAGAGAGCCGTCATGACCACTGGAGCCTGCACCTCCGGCTGTCCCGCCAAGTATGGAACGTGCACAAACGAGTGCGACGTCTGAAATGTACGCAAAATTGTACATATGAAACTCCATTGGGGCACACAGTTTCCAATGAACTGGGAATCAGACCGCGCCATCCCACTGAGCCATGGCTGCAAACTGCTTCTTGCTGCTGAGAAGAGCTTGGATGATCCCATTCACGAGTTTCTGGGACGCGTAAAGGGCAGCCGCCACCGACGCTGCGGTGAGGACGAAGTAGACCGCCGCCTCACTGAGGTCGCTCACTAGAACAGGAGAAGGAGTCTGGACATCGATTACCGTAATTTATCCAATAGTGCCACACTCCAATAGTTGAACCCCCCCCCCCCCGCCCGCCCGCTTCTACCCCCCCCCCCCCGTGCAATAAGGCCCCCAGGAATAGGTATAGAGATGGATTGTATATTGCCAGGAGGTGCAATGGGAGATGTACCTAAGAGCCTACCGTAAATCCTCAATAGTGCTCCACGGGCACTACAAATTGAACCTCTCGTCACCCGTGCCACTAATGGAGTTTTACGGTATTCCGCACCGCAAAGGCAGATGCTGGGGGGTGGGAGCGCAGGGCAGGTCGGCGAAACCGTGCGTGACGACGTAGCGCAGCAGCAGGTAGGCGTTCGGCAAGATCATGAGAGCGCCTTCGCTCACCTGGGTGCATTCAACTACTGTAGTACGAGCGGCACTATGCTTTCTGAAAGAAACTATTGCTGCTATACATACCGTATTACTACCCTTAGTGGTGTGATTTTTTGTTTGCTCTATGGGAAAGAGAAAGGAAGGCAGAAGCATATACCTATGTATTATGAGAGGGGCAAATGAGAGTGCCGTAATAACCACAGCGTTCGAAAAGCTGTTCTAGGCCACTACTGGCTGTCCTTAGGTACAGGGTGTTTCATATATATATTCCACCCCCCCACAGCTAGCTTCCCTGAACCGATTGTGCTCAAATTTCGAATACATGTACCCCCTTTGGCTGCGAATTAGAATTCCAAGTTTCATGTATTTTCACGCAGGTGATACTGATTTATGAAATTTTCAAATGATTCGAAATTTTTCGAATATTTAAAAAATAAAGTTTTTAAGACAGTTCGACGCGGCTCATCGAGCTGATTCCGAAAATGCTAAGATGTTTTGCATTTGATCGTGTTTCTGTCGAGAAAATTGCATAAAACTATCACTGCTCGGACACCTTGACTCTGTGCTGGGAAGAGCTGGAGACTGACACGAACTTATTTGATAGGCTGCTTACCTCCATGTCAAAATCAATTCTAAGCCATTTGGCAGGCCGATGGGGGCCACACAGATTATTTATTGCGCTGTTGCTCTGTTGTGGCCTCGCGTAATGACAGTGTTGTTGAAAATGTCTCAAAAAACTTCTGTCAAACAACTGGACCAACAGCTGATAGTTTTTCGCAGTTTTCTCGATTAAAACATGATCAAATCCACAACATCTTAGCATTTTTGGAATCAGCTCGACGAGCCACGTCGAACTGTGTTAAATTTAATGCCGCGTCGAACTTTAATTTTTAAAATAGTCAAAAAATTTCGATACTTTTGAAAATTTCATAAATCAGTATCCCCGGGATGAAAATCAACGAAACTTGGAATTTCAATTCGCAGCCAAAGGGGGTATATGTTTGCAAAATTTGAGCACAATCGGTTCAGGGAAGCTAGCTGTAGGGGGGTGGAATATATATATATATGAAACACCCTGTATGTACCGTACCATTATGTACGTTCAAACAAAGTAGTACCCTCTACCTGCGCCCAGTTGGCTACTTTGACAGCCGTGGAGTCTCCTCCGCAGCCCGCCACGAAGTAAGACACGGTCGCCGTGCCAGCAGCGAGAATCGCCCCGACGACCGCGAAAGACACTGAAGTGTTTTGTTCGTTTCTACATGGTGAAACGGTGGACGAGCGCGCGCTGGTCACCGATGCTGTTGCACTCGGAGAAGAGGAACGCGGAGCAGTCGCAGACGTCGTCGCGGCCAGTCAGCACCAGACGCACTCCGTCGGCGACGTGGCGACCGAAGAAGTAGAGCAACGGCGCTTGCGCCAACGCCATGACGATACACAACGCCTGAACCACCCCCGGCACATGCATCGGGTACCTACACACCTTTCAGTAGTTCAACCCCGCACCCGCAGACGCCACAACTGTGCACCTCACCCTCCAGTCCCACTAAAACTGATACATACGTATATACCTTTGCGGATTTCGCATCGGCCGGCTTAACAGGCGCATACTTGAGCCCGACTGCGTGCATGATTTCGCCTTATTTCGACCACCGAACGCACCGAGAAATTGCACTATAGGTAGTGACTGGCGACGAGCAAAAATACGTAGGTACATGTACAAGTACGTATCTTCGCTTCAAGATAACAGTTGTACAGTGCGCTTAAAACAAGCCCATTTGCTCCACTGCTCTCCGCTCTGTCAATTCCAACCGCACCCATGCCGCTAAACGCAGTGCACACTGTATCTGTATGTTTCCGTTGCGCTAACAGAGGCGCAATTCAAGTTCAAGGGCTGAAAGGCGGAGCCCGCCTGCTACAGCCCAAATTTTGCAGGGAAAATTGCACCGGGTTTTGTGGGTGTACCACGTGCTGAACTAGCGATGCACTAAACGTTTACAAACCTTCGTGCAGCGCTGTCGACAGCTAACGAGAGAACCAAGGCGGAAAACTGCTCAACTGAAGCATCTCCTCAAGCCGAAGCTGTCGTGCCTCGTCTGCACGTAGTCGTGTGCAGTGTCCCTAGCAGCCTATAGCAGACTGGGGTGCGGATTGGGGAAGGGGAACGGTTGGTGGGGGAACAAAAAGACAATGTTTTATCGTCACACAAACATAATTTTCTCGTATTTTGGCAGCGCCGCGCGTAATTTTTACAAATTCGACGAAACATGCCGCTTAAAATGGTCAAAGCACATCGTTTGAACAGAGCATAGATCGCAGCAGGCAAGAGTTTGTTTTTGTGTCCAATCTGTAAGTCCGAGGACTTCCTTTCGAATGTTATCCGGTCTCCAGTGCAACACTCTGAAAGACGAAAGACGCGTGTGCCACTCGAACACAATCAGGCGCATGAATCAGCAGCCGAACGCCATGTCTCGGCGTTTGCAGTGGTGGTGGTGCGTTAACGTTGGCGCTTGGCGACCACACAAAAGAACGGGTTGACAATTATTTGATGCGGCGAAGAGTCGCAACGCGCGAGAACAATTAAACGGCCGGTACAAGGAGGGGTGCGTGCGAAGCAAGCAGTAAAATCGTGTGCCCCGTTGTGTAAGTACAGTACCTGAATCAAGGGTGATATAGGTACCCTGGTCGTGCACGTTGCTGTGACGCCATTGGGCGGAAGAAGGTACATACATCAGATCAATGTACACCTGGTATTGGCACAAGTGTCATTCAAAAGATCACGTATCGCGGTGGCTCCTGTCCGATTAGTGATCCGCCTCCCTGCTCGGGCAATCGATAACGACGCTTGTTCTTCACGTGACACGTCCATAGAAGTACCGTTTCCACGATAACCAGAAGACACAGGAATAGAAGGCAAGCTGAAGAAATCGTTTCGTGGGTTCGGTCTGTATCAGTATGGATCGGACGCTGTTAGGCACGCACGCACGCACGCACGCACGCACGCACGCACGCACGCACGCACGCACGCACGCACGCACGCACGCACGCACGCACGCACGCACGCACGCACGCACGCACGCACGCACGCACGCACGCACGCACGCACGCACGCACGCACGCACGCACGCACGCACGCACGCACGCACGCTCGCACGCACGCACGCCCGCACGCACGCACGCACGCACGCACGCACGCACGCACGCACGCACGCACGCTTGCACGCTTGCGCGTGGCGTAAAACGCTCGCCTAGCAGCGCGGATTTGTCCCAGGCGGACGCGAGATCGAACTCCAGTTCGCAGTAGCTCCTCGCTTGGTCGGACTCCAGTTCGGCGACCACCTCGCCGCCGTGGGTGGCCAAAAACAGACACGTCTCCCTCCCGTCCGTGCAATTCATGACGACGCGCTACAGTTCTTGTCGCCACCGCTGTTGTTACACAACTCGAGCGTATGCACCTATTTACGCGCAGAAACCACGACTGTGGCCGACGCAGACGCGGTGACGACACAGGGCCTTGAAAGCTACAGTAATCTCGGAATAGAGCCGTCGCTGCACCAGATTACAGATGGCGTTCTTGCGAATGTCTTTTGGCGAATCATGCGGCTCGATACGGGAAGGCGTCATGGAAATGGGGTATGCAGTATGAGCCACTGACGGCCTCCTAGCGTATCCAACAACAACAGCAACAACAACAATCTTGGAAGAGAAGACGCGACACGTAAACAAACCGAACCCATTGCGAGTCCTGTATTGGCTCTTTCTGTCCACACGATGCTACAACACCACACGTGTCCGTTTTACAGGGCTGCATGCAATGTGGTGTCACGCATGCTTGCCGAATTAGCAGCCACAGCACTTGTGATTCGTAGCAGTCGACGGGCATTATTTCGTTCTTACGGTAAGTTAAGACTTTCCCTGCCTGCGCGCGCCTGTGCGTCTGCGATGTGGTGGGTGCGCCCTCGCCATACGCTGAACGGCGCGCCAATCCATCATCGCGAAGTTGTTGACAAGAAAGAGGCAATTCCGACTCTGGAGATTCATGAGCGGAGTCTAAAATCGGATTGCCAATTACTAGCGCGACGGACCGCACCTCGCTGCCCGAACAACAACAACAACAACAACAACAACAACAACAACAACAACAACAACAACAACAACAACAACAACAGTCGGTGGGGGGGGGGGCGTTTTTGCAAGGTCTACGGTACATACCGTAAATGCTCCAACAGTGCCCCCAGGGCACTATGTTTTCAACCTGTTTTTTTTACCCCCAGGAGAACTATTGGAATTTTATTGCGTTTCTTAGGTGATTAGCAGTTCAAAGTAGCTGAAATGTCATTCGTTATATTCCTGTGTAGCTGTGTAGACGCCACTGATACATAACTACTGCGTCATTTGGGTCCCTGCATAACGCAAATTGTATGGCACTTCTCGGTCCCGGGGGCATTATTGGAGAGAGGGGGCGCTATTGGAGGATTTACGGTATATATCGTTTGTCGGGGTGAGGTGCCCCCGCCTCAAATTGTTGGATGGGATCCCCCGCGCCCGGTGTCTGCTTGTCCGCTTATGCTCCCTTTGGATCTCTCCAAATTGTATCGGGCAAAGAAAAGTCCCGGCCAGGGCTGCTTCACACCCAAATGTCGAGAAAGTAAGGGAGTGCTTATTCACGAAAAAAAGTGGGTCAACATGGCTCGTATCCATTCCTCTGCAGTCACGAATAGATGTCGTCTGAGTTTGAGACTGACTAATGTGAATCTTTGAATGTTTTGAGACCGACCCTGTATCTGAACCTTTGGTTCGGCGTTAGCACACCGCGCGCAATGCTGAAAGGGTATTGTGCTGATCATGAACGAATCATGCTGACCATCATCACTCTGATGCAGTGTCACAGGTTGCTCTTTGTCACTCAAAAGTTCAAAGCGCCCTTCCTCAAAGTCAAGCAGAACCCCGCAAGACTCCCCCCCACCCTCCCCCAACTGTTTAAGATCCCATTCAAATAGCAATTCGAATTGGCGCCTCCGGCGGATATAGCAGTTTAGCGCACCAAAATAGTCAGACGCGTGGGGTTCTGTTTTTTTGCAGTGAGAGTTTTTATATAAGCTCCGTCCCCAACATTGGTGAACTTTTGAAAGTGATTTAAAAAACGAAATTAAGGAAAGAAACATTCGAAAAATGTGCAAAGCTGACGACACGTACTCTCCCAAGGACATGGAGCACGTCGCCAACATCGCCACTCATGCGGTTTACTAATTTTATTGATATGATATATTCTAAATAAATGTTCGCAATATTTGGAAAATAAATTTGCAGATTATGATTCCCGTTGGGATGGTCGCTCTGAAGACACTGCTGGACGAGGCGCACGACGCAATGCAGCAGCACACGTGCTTTCTCTATGGATTTGGTGCGCCAATTAAGTTTTCGTGGGTTTAATTGATTGAATTATTTAATGGGCATCAAATTCTTTTTTGTCATGAATCAAGTGACAGCCTTTTTTCAGTCAGTGTACATTGTTTGGCTGCACATGTCCACATTGCCCTTGCCAATGAATAATGTAAACTAAGTTTAAAGCTACATAAATATTTGTGTTGTCTGAATTCAAAAGTCGCGCATATTACGCTATGAAAGCAATGAACACATACACATACAAGTATTCAATAATATCGATAATCAATATGGTTCTCATATATGTGCATATAGGGATCATCGCGTTGTTTGTCTGCTCCGCCGCCTATCATTCCATGGCGTACGTCTATAGAAGCGGCAAACGACACGGGTTACTGTGCCATTTTTTTTATTTGCAAAACAAAATTTATTAAATAAATATGTCATAACCCGTATGTCTGCAGCACGCTGTACCACCTGTTTCGAAGCGCAGACCGCGTGGTGATTTTCCTCTTCATCGCCGCTTCCTACACGCCCTGGCTCATGCTGAGGCATTTCGGTGCGCTCTTTGCGTGCGTGTGCGTTTTTGTTGTTGGTTGAATAATTAAAAGGGCAACGTTAGGAGGCCGTCAATTGCCCATATAGCATACCCGTCTAGAGCCGCATAATTGGCCACAGACCTTCGGAAGAACGCCATCTGTAATCTAGGCCAACGACCGCACGAGAAAATCCATTGCGAGGGAAGTCCTCGATCTAGTGGCTCCATCAAGAGTCGTACCCAGAACCGTGCGGGTGGAAGAGGCCGATTCTCAACCACTTCGCCATTCTCTGCCCTAGTGCGTGCGTGCTCGGCGCCAACTCACTAACTCGCCTCTCAGGCAGAATCGGCTGGCATTTGCGCTACATAATCTGGCTACTGGCTATCGTCGGCATCCTCTATCAGCAGACGCCGCTCAACACAAGGTGGGGGCGCGAAATGGACCCCCCCCCCCCTCACTGAGGCAGGCAGGATCCCCCCAAGGCGTTTCCCTCGCGTACACTGGCCACCGCATATGCGTGCAGCAATACTCTAGGTTCTAGTAGATGCGCTGAGCAGCGTGCGTAGGTACTACTACAGCCTACAGCAGGTGTTAGGGGGTCACCTGTGCGCGTATGTCCCCCTTTCCTTACACCCCCCCCCCCCCTCAGGGATAGCGGAGCAAGTGGGGAAGGTGTTTCCCTACCAACTTGCTGGTACCTTGTTTGCTTGTTCTATTCTATTCGTTGGGGGAGCCAGCCCCCCCCCCAGGTTCGGGCTGACTGGGTCTCATCTCTCAATAGCAGCTGTCAATGTTGTGTGTGACCAGAGAGAGGCCCCCGCGCTCACAGAAGCGCCCCCCCCCACAGACAAAAACAGATTTTTAGGTACCCTGACTTCGAGTCAGGGGTCTACGCGATTATGGGCGCCGTCCCAGCCACGGTCATGATCATCGGCTGCGTCAGCGACATGCGGCTCCACCTAGAGGTGTCTGTTTCGCCAGGGGGGGGGTGCAGTTCACCCGAATTATAAAATGCGTGTCTTTTTGCCTTGTCCTTGTCCATACGTTGACGACCAAAAAGTAAAAGAACGGTCTGCAGTTTTAGGGGGGGGGGGGGCAGGTGGGGTGTCGACCCCACCCCCCTCTCACTCGCTTGCGGCTCTGCTTCTCTGCAACGAATGATTTGAGTGTTTTGTTGTAAAATGTTTTGTACGCAATCTCCTTTAGCAAGACTACGCCGGCCTACTTCTGATGGCTGCCGGAGGGGCGGCGTACATATTCGGCCTGACTTTCTACCACGCCGATGGCAAGATTCCATTCGCGCACGCCATCTGGCATCTCTTCGTCGTGTTGGGTGAGCGCGCTTGCGTGTACGTGCGTGCGTGCGTCTGTGTGTGTGTGTGTGTGTGTGTGTGTGTGTGTGTGTGTGTGTGTGTGTGTGTGTGTGTGTGTGTGTGTGTGTGTGTGTGTGTGTGTGTGTGGGGGGGGGGGGTGTACGTGTACAGGTTGGTGCGTGCTGCGTGCGTGCGTTTTTGTTTTGGCCAAGTATGCCCGCTTCCCAATGTCAACTCAGTGGGATTAGTGGCTGCCCTCTGCACTGGCTTATCTCCCCCTTCAGTTATGCTTAGCGACACGCGCTTGCTTACATGCGCGCAGTGCAGCGCCTTGCTGTATAGCGGCAGTGCACAGTGCACTTTGGAGTGTGGGGGATCGCCAGGCAGTAGGAAGGGGGGTACTTTACTCGTGAAAAAGTTTACGCCGTGTGAAGCACTTTGACAACCGAGGGGTGGGGGTTGAGCACGCGGTGTGGAGGGGGGGGGGGGGACTGGGCGAATATGCAAAAGAACATAGGTATGTTTTGGTCCCTTTTACGCACAGCTTGTAATTTGGTTCGCTTGTAGGCGCGGTGATCCACTACTCCGCCGTTTATACGACCTTATTGGGGCCGCCCAAGGAGCGGCACCTTTTAGACGGCACCGTCTGGCACCATCACCACGACGCAGCCGCACTCTAGGCACAGCTGGAAGGTTCCACGAAACCGGTGTAATAAAGGATGACGCACGGTGCCATACATACTTTGCCTCCCCGGTAAAATGCGCAGAGAGCACAGACGTAACTGGCGGCGCACCCCCCCCCCCCCCTCCCTCCCCCCTCCCGGACAAAGGACAAACGAGACAGAAATCTCAATGGTCAACCACGCCCCGACCCATTTCTTGGCTTCTGCAGCGAAACCATGAACTGTTGTTATCTCGGATCCATAAATGTTGTCTAACCATCTCTGACTCTGGGACCCGATAAGGATCGCTAGAAGTGAGGGGGGGGGGGGGCGTAGCTATGCATATTTGTCACCAAAATAGCGTCCAAATGGGCACTTTTGGTGTAAAACGGCCAAAATTTGGTCTGAATATCGTTGAAATAGAAGGAAAACCATTTACATAGAACATTGTGGGGGGGGGGGTGGCGGTTTTGAATTGCGTTTACAGAAATCTTTGATGCCCCCCCCTCCCCAAACCTCAAGAAAAACTGTCCTTCCTCTTGTGGGGGTTTTCCGCATGCCAGGTGCGTCGAAATTTGCAAGCAAAAAGCCGTTGCAATTACAGTTAGCCGAAAAAAATCGACACCATGGTACGGTAACATCTAAAGTCGAAACTATTGTTTAAGAATTTGGAGAAAAAATTCCAATGAGATTGAAGTTAGGCGCTAGACCTCACGGTTCGCTTTTAGGTGCCGAATCCTGGGCGTTGTTTGCTGATCGCGACACAGCGTAAACTATTTTCCGGATTAAATCACAGAGATCCCGAGATGTATGAAGCCTGGGATTACGTTTCAAGCAGTCGCGATCAACAACCACGTTATCCACCAGTAAGCCTGCGTCAGTGTTTCCGCTCGCTCCGTTTTATAAACAATCGGTGTGTGTCTACTGCTGGCTGTTATGTGTTGAGAAACGGTGCCTGTGGGAGTGTTGTGGAGAGAGAAGTTGTGCTGTTATGCATTGCTAGTGAACCCTACCAGGCACTACATGCACGCACGCACGCACAAGAATCGGATACGCTACGCACGCACGTACATATACCGTAAACCCTGTAATTAGCCCAGATATTGCCTGCCTACGACTAGCACCCTCCCTCGAGGCGTTTGTGTTTATTGGCCTTCCCTTCCCTAGAATTAGCCTATAAATTGCAATAAAAACTGTTCCATGTCACAGGAAAGTCTCGGACCAACCCTGCCCCAGAGATCGAAAAGTGGTTACCTAAGGTTATCTCGGTGTGTGTTTCAAGGTCGTATATATAAACCGCGAAAGTTGGTTGGTCCTCTACTCATGTAGATGCATGCATAAAGATGGCACAATTTTCCGCGCATGTTGATTATGCTTGCGTACTCTGCCAACACACACAACCTTCTATACCTTACCGCAAACGCACGCACGTACGCACATTGTACATCATACCTGCAATAAATAACATCCGAAATGTCCTTGTTGCAATGACACAATCATAGCATTCACCAACCAACCAGCCGACAACATCGAAACGCGTCTCCCTCGGCAAAGACCCAAAGTTGCGTGTGCGTTCTTGATTGCGCTGTGACGTGTGCAAATGTCACCTGCGTGTTTAGGTTCCTGCACCAAAAAAAATTGGTTGATACATTCTACTGGTTGAATGAAACGTTTGAGAGATTTTGCAAGTTTTGCATTTCTGTAGTAGCTTCCTTCACTCTTTCCCACTGGTCGTTTTTGTATTCAATTTACCAATTTTTCTGGTCTTCGCCCTGGCGCGTTCGCAAAACAACAACCCACACAAAAGAAGATTTGCTGCCGCACGCCTCTCCTTCACTAGCGGATCCAGAAGGGGGGGAGAGGGGGGTCTCCCCCTCCTGTCAGCTCAGATTTGGGGGGGAGGGAGGGGGGAGTTCAGGGGGAAAAGAAGGAAAAAAGGACGAGCACAGGGGCAAAGTGGGCAGATTTTTACGTTTTCCTTGGATTTTTGCACTCAAAAGCTTTCACCTGCGGCGCTGTGGTTATAACGCAACTCACTATTGTGCGTTGAAAATAGTTCAAACAAAGCAAACGGCGATGCCAGGGCCAAAACTTGACTTTTCGAATAAACTGCTATGACAAAAATTTGACCTTCTCCCCCCTCTGTCGCAAAATCCTGGATCCGCCAGTGCTCTCCTTCCACCCACAGCGGGATAGACAGAGAAAAACTGTCGGGCTCTGGTAAAAACGTCAGACGGTGTGGTTTCCATGCGCGTCTGTCCGCTCTGGCGTACGATTTCACTGCGCGTCGTCAGTCATCTCGCCTTGCGGGTGTTCCATTACTTTTTGCCTGCTTATGTTTACTGGCGCACGCGCAGCACCCCAGACCCCCTTTTGGACCGACCGCCTGGCTGTACATACAGATCGCTCATTAATAGGGCACTGCGAGCCAATGGTGAGAATCGAAAGAGTGGAGATGTGGCGAAAGGTCCTGATCGGCCTAGCGATCTTGACAGCGGCTGTGTTTGTCGTACTCTGTGGGATGGTGTTGCTGGGATGGGCGAGCGTTGCGGAGGATGAACACTCGATTGCAGAAGCGGACCAATTCGCCGGTAGGCTGTCCTTGGCTTGAGGAGGCGGTCTTGTCCAACACAACCAAATTGCAGCGTAGTGCTAGAGAATCGGTCTCTTGCTCGCACGGTTCCGGGTTCGATTCTTGATGGAGCCACTAGATCGATGACTTCCGTCTCAATGGAGTTTCTCGTGCTGTCGCTGCCCCAGAATACAGATGGCGAATGTCTTTGGCTAATTGTGCTGCTCTAGACGGGAAGGTGTCATGGAGATGTGTTTGGCATATGGGCGGCGGTCTCCTAGCGTTGCCCCTAATCCAACAACAACAACAACACAACCAAATTGAAAAATGTGGAACTCGCAGAATCTGAACGCGACTGCGTCCTCGTGCTCGGCGGCGGCTCGGACGCCCGCAGCGGGGTGCTCGCCTATCGACCGGCCGACCGGAGCCTCCGCGTCGTCGACACGTCGCCCTTTCCCGCAGGTGTCGGCGACGTCGCAGGCTTCGTGGCGCCTGTCGACGAGGAGTGGGCGGCCGAGGTGGTCGTCACCGGTTCGGACCGGATTCCGGTCGCCTTCAACGGCAGCCGCTTCTCGCGCAGACGCCTTCACGTCGACGCCACCGACAGCATGCGACGCTGCCACAGTCGAGGCGCCTTCGGAGCAGCCGTCGGTCGGTGGGCACCGACAGCGCCCGCACGGACGCACGCACGCGCGGAGGCAGCGTATGGCCTAGTGGTAGAGGATCGGCCTCTTGCGCGCAAGGTCCTGGTTTCGATTCTTGATGGAACCACTAGATCGAGGACTTCCCACTCAATGGATTTTCTCGTGCCGTCGCTGCCCTGGATTACAGATGGCGTTCTTCCGAATTTCCTTGGCTGATTATGCGGCTTTAGTCATAGAGAATGTAGGTACATTGTAAGCGAATGTAGCGAATGTATGCTATGGGCCATTGACGGCACCTTGCGTTGCCCCTAATCCAAGAACAACGCACACGCACGCACACAGGCTCTCGCTTCTTCCTATGCGGCGGCCGACACCGCAGCCAGTCGGTCGACTTCTGTCCCTTCCACCTGCACACGCACGCGTCCGGCTGCTTCGTCTACGACGCGTCGACGCGGCGCTGGTCGCCGGCGGGCGCGCGCCTGCCCGAGAGCCTGTGGTTCTCGGCCATGACGGCCGTCGGCGGGTCGCTCTACGTGATCGGCGGCAGGTGGGGCATCGAGGACAAGGGCGACGTCTACAGACTGAGCACGTCCGCCGCTGGGTGGTGGCGCGGAGCAACGACTCTTGCTTTTTTGCAATTTTTTTTCGGAGGGTCCAAAAAAACAATTTTGTAAAATGACAATTCGAAATCCCGCGCCACCGTCCGACAGAAGCTGCTTGGGAGCGGGTCGCCAGGCTGCCTCGCTCCTGGACGCAGCTGCACAAGCCTCGCGCCGCCGCCTTTGTTGACAGCGGCAAGAAAAATATTTTGGTGTGCGACGCGCGTCGGCTCTGCTATCGTCTGGAGTTGAACGGCTTCTCCTGGACGCGCGTGGCGAGCATGAACCTGCCGGACGACGACTCGCGATCGTTCGGCCTGATCAGCTGCGCCGGCAAGCTGCTCGCCTTCGCGGGCGGCAGAGACGGCCCCGTGGAAGAGTTCTATCCAGAAACAGATGGTTGGACGCGACACGGCAACCACGAGCTGCTGAGACGACGACAGGGGTTCGCCTACGTCTGCTATCCGGAGAAGCTCTGCGATAGGCTGGCGCTCAAGTGACTCAGAATCATTTCCTGATTAGGACGTACATTACAGTTGCAAACTAGGTGCTGTTTTTGTCAGAACGGGATCTTTCGTTGCAAAGAAAACCTGTGGGCTCTGCGGGAAATTGAACCACGACACATAGTGATTTTTCGAGTAAATGAGACAGACAACGGTGTCGAAAACTAGATTTTGGCAACGGATCTCGTGTTCTCAAGTTGATACCGGAGTTGTGTATAGCCGGCTGTTGTCGGGTTATTTGCGGACGAATGAGTCGATGAGTTGACAGGGGTCGCGGTAGCGGTCGAGGTCGATGCTCTGCCGCTGCGGCCGAGGGCGCGGCGGCGCGGGCAGCGGCGTCTCCTCCGCCGTCTGCGTGCTGCGAGCAAAGACGAAATTCTCCAGTTTTCTCGGCTTCGTCGTCCGCCGGTCGGCCGCCTTCGCCGCCCGGCACAGCTCGCAGTCGTGCTCCTCGTCGTCCGCGTGGAAGAGAGCGCCTGTCGAATTTTTTTCGAAATTCGACGAAAAAAAACGAAATCCGACGAAAAACTCGAAGCACCGCGTTTGCCCAGTCCCAGAATCTCCAGATCCGAGTCGCCGATCGGCGTGTGACTGCGCCGGCCGGTCGCCGCCTGTCCGAGCGCGCTGAGGCGCTCGAGCCGTCGACGCTCCTCCTCCAACTCGTCGCGCGAGAAGGCCCGTCGCTCGACGCCGCTGCCGACGCTGACGGCGCTCCCCGACGACGGAGGCGTCGACGTCGTCGTCGAGCTGTCGACAGACGACGGAGGAGGGGACTTGAGGACTGGCGCGGGCGGCGTCGGCGGCGTCACGACCACCGGCTCCGGACTCTTGACCTTCGTCTCGGCCTCCGCGACCCGCTCGGCGGTGGCCGGCGTGTGCACTTCGATTTCCGGGATCGATTTCATCAGAGAGGGCGGCGACTTCGGCTTGACGGCGGCTGGATTCTGAATTGGGAAAGAACTTTCGCAACTCGATCGTCTCCACGGAATCTCACCCCGGTCCGGATGGCCCTGGGCTTGGGACGGTGCTGCCGTCGCAGGTCCTCCTTGGTCTCGAACACGACCGACGAGGTGCTGCTCGCCGAGTCGGGCCGGCCCTTTTTGCCGGCGCTCTGCGGCCGCTGTCCTTGCGGCTGTTTCTTCTTGCCGGCGCTCGCGGGCCGGGCCGGCTGCTTTTTCTGCGCCGCCTCGAACGCCTCGATGTCGACGTCGAGGTTCGTCTCGACGCTCGCCGACGACGCCGTCCGACCGGCCATATTCTCCAGTGAAAGTCTCTGTCTCTCCCTAGTAGACTTTGCTGCGGCAGAAAGCGTTGGAGCACGCACCACTGGCCGGAGCGGCTTGCCGGAGAAGCGCCGACGGTCGTTCGGTAGCCAAGGTGAGCGCGTCAAAACAGGGACGCGCCTCGATGCGCCCGCCTCGCGCGAGAATCACAACGTGGCAACCAACCGACGCTTTGGACATCCCTATCCCTTGATGAAATATTCGGTGGGGCGGCGTATATGCGGACATCGCCGCGCAATCACGGCTTCAATCCGACCAGACAAAGCGCTCTGTCATGATCACGCCCATGATGGTGGCCTTTTGACCGTATGCGCATGCACGCAGTGTACGTATTGCATTCTGTGCAGCGACACGCACAATTCCTTGTGATTCCTTTCTGCATTCAACGCGAGTCAATGCCAACCACGCGCCAACAAGTACACCTAAGTCGACATCAATAGGATGATTTGGAATCGCGCAACTAGTGTACCTAAGCGGTTCGTGCCAATCTCTTAGAGAGAACGTGGCTAAGCGGCACTGCGACAGCGTTGAGTATGGTGACGAGCAAGAGAGCGACCATGGCCACCTTCACCCACAGGCGTGTGGCCACTCGAATGAGCGGAACCTTCTGGACGTTTTTCAGTTGATTGGCCTGAAAGTAGGTGTGCTCGTTGCTTGTACACAATTGTCCTACTAGAGTGGTGTGTTTGCACAACTTGTCGTCATTGGCACGCGCGCGCGCGCGCGCACGCACGCACGCACGCACGCACGCACGCACGCACGCACGCACGCACGCACGCACGCACGCACGCACGCACGGACACACGCACGCACGCACGCACGCACGCACGCGCGCACGCACGCACGCACGCACGCACCAGCAGGCAAGCGTATCCGCTGCTCTTATCAGTCGCCGTCGCGCATTCTTGTCCGTCCTTTGCCGACGCCTCGAAGTCGACCTCGTTGAGGTGCTCCTCGGCGTCGCAGTAGCCGTAACTCAGCCAGTTGTTGTGCGTGTTCTCCGCAGCCGTCGTGCACAGCTCCTGCAGCTCACTGAATTTGCGTCAAGGGTTGCTTTTACTTTTAAGCCTCTCAATGCTTGGTTCGTTCCACCAGTCGTCTCGTGAAAAGTCGACTTCATTCAGGACGTTAATTGCCATTCAATTCAAGGTTGTGCGGCGCAACCGTCTGAAAGGGCAGTGGATGGTCTAGTGGAAGAGAAGCGGCCTCTTGCGCGCACGGTTCTGGGTTCGATGGATCGACTAACAACGAGTTTTTCTCTATCCATGGATTTTCTCGTGCCATCGCTGCCCAAGGTTCTTCTGAATTTCTATGGCTCCACACAGGAGGGCGTCATGGAGACGGGGGTATGCTGTTGTATGTATATATGGGCAATTGACGGCCTCCTAGCGTTGCCCTTAATCCAACAACAACAACAGCCACTTCCACGAGTCTTCATCGCTTCAACCTACTCGACGTATTCTTTCTTCGACTTGCCAACCGCTGCGGACAACAGCATAGTCACCACCAGCGCCAGCCGGCACACCCGCATCTTTCTTTCTCGCCTACTGCGCCTAGCAAATTTCGTAATAGAAATGATGGGCCGATTCGCAGCGCGTGCTGCTAACGTCGTATCGCAACAGTGTTTCCGCTCTTTTCATCAGCCCACTAAAAAGCGCACTCAAACATTGGCGCGCGCGTCACTATACGCACTAGGGATGTCCGCGGAAGACAGATTGCGGCCTTTTTCGAGTCTGTGCGGCTGGCAAGCTCGGTCTGCCAAAAAACTGTCCCACGAGGAAGAATCTTAGAACGATGAGACTTTCAAAAAAAAAATAATTGCTACCCTCTATACCTACATGTATCTACCTACCGTAAATCGTGGCCTCCACCTGTGGGACGTCCGTGTCAAGGTTCCGCTCTCGCCTCCGAGGAGTAGGAGGATCACGAGGCCTTGATCCACGTGCAGCCTGGACTGCCTGTCAACCCTCGGCGGAGGGAGGGCAGACCAACGCGACCGCCCCTTCCCTGCCGCCTTCGGCGGTCATCTCTCACACACCGTGAATCATAATATAGTGTCCCAGCAACCAACATATACCCACTGTATATCTGGCAGAGTGGGGAGAGGGATAAATGGCACTTTGGGCGGTCTCTGGAGCAAAAGGTAAGGTAGTTTTTGTGTTTTTGAAGTATTTGTAGTTCAAAGTGGTAAAAATAAAAGACAAAAAACTCCATTTTTAAGAGGCGTCCGACAGCAGTGCATACTGCATCTTGTGCAGAGAATTCGTTCAAACGCCTTCTGCAACTCCTATGGCGGTGTTTGGCAAAATGACATCGCAGCAATTCAACTCTAAGCTGTCGACTCAGTAGAAAGTCATTTCTTCTTTACGATGTTGAACACCGCCGCGCCAGCGTTGAGGACGGTGACGATTAGCATGACGATCATGGCCACCTTCACCCACAAGCGTGTGGCCACTCGGATGAGCGGAACTTCCGGGAGGGCTTTCAGTTCGTTGCTCTGAATGAAGCGTCCACGCTGCGCTTTCGCACGCACGCACGCACGCACGCACGCACGCACGCACGCACGCACGCACGCACGCACGCACGCACGCACGCACGCACGCACGCACACGCACACACACACGCGCGCACGCACGCACGCACGCGCGCACTCACGCACGCACGCACGCACGCACGCACGCACGCACGCACGCACGCACGCACGCACGCACGCACGCACGCACGCACGCACGCACGCACGCACGCACCTGCAGGCATGGATAATGAGTGCTCTCATCCTCTGCTTGCCGACACTTGATGCTGCCCTCCAGCTTCTGCGCCTTCTTGTCGGCGACCTCCTGCACGTGCGCCTCCGCGTCGCAGTAGCCGTTGCTCAGCCAGGTGTTGTACGTGTTCTCGGCCAGCGTCGTGCACAGCTCCTGCAGCTCCCTGAACCACACACAGGGATGGCGCCATACAGGGAAGCTATTGATTAGGACCTTGGAGAAGTGTTCGTTGTTACCTACATACCTACTATTGGGTATTCCGCCAAGTCCACTATCTGTACATGTTCAACGAGTAGGGCATCGGAAACATCACTGGGAAAATTGCGGATCTCGCTATCTGGGGGGGGGGGTAGACTTCCACATGTCTGATACCCCCCCCCTCTCCCGCCGGATACGCCGGAACAGCCGAAATTTTTCCAAAGTATTTGTACCATGTCTAAAGCGATAGAAGCGAGTAAATGTTGGTGTAGGTATTTCAGGCTTATCAGTTAATGAGTTTAAGCAGCGGTGCTAGTATCGATGCCCGACGGAGTAACGTCCGTGCAACCCCATGATCGGGCAGCTGGCTGACCGAACGCTACTGACGATAATCATCCAGCCTACTCGATGAGTTCATCTTTCGACGTTCCAAACGCGGTCCACGACGTGAAAGCCAGCGCTAGCGCCAGCCAACACATCCGCATCTTGCTCTACAGTCTTCGCTTCTCTGGTTTTTGCAAAATTGTCACAATGAGAAAAGTAAAAGTGGAAGCTGCAATCTCTGCGTTTTGAACTGCAACGTCGCACTCGGCTGCCGCTGCCCCCCATCAAAAGATGATGTCACAGTTCGTCACCCACCCCCACCACCTTCAGACGAACGCTTGGCATTCACACCCAATTCTCATGTTTAGTGCTAGTGCACCCACATGCCAAATAAAATATTAAAATACTCGGTCGATTCGTCAATTGTGCCTGGGGCTGGTTCATAATGGTGGTGGGTGGGCGGGGGGGGACATGTTCAGACTACCGAGGAGGGAGGAGGGGGCTGGAATGATTTCAATATTGTTGTTTTCCATATTAAAATAACAAATCTATCTTTTCACGCATGTGTATACCCAGAGCATGCTGCCCCAAGACGTTCTAATATCCGCCCGAACAACACGTGTCCAAGATTTGCATCCCGGGAGCGAGACAGCTGCGAAGCAGACCGATGGTTCATTGAAAATTCCATCGTCTCCGATCCTGCTCACAGGGTTGTCAGGGTGGCTTTCGGCTCAATTCAGCGCGAACGAAGAAGACGCTTGTCGAAACATGCTGCTGCTGCTTGCCTGCTTGCTGTTGGGTCTCTGCGCCTGCGGTTGGTCGGAGGAGGACGAGATCGTCGTCTGCGGAAGACCGAACTTGAGCCACGAATTGAGGCAAGACATCTCCGAGTGCGTTCGAAACTGCGAGCGTCGGCTCGAGACAGGCGATTTCTGGCCGCCGGACTGCGACGGCTCGCTTCCGTGCCCTGGGATGTTCGACGTGGACGTGACGCGCAACGCTTGCGCCGCCTATTCGATCCTCGACTCGTGCGCCAGGTGACGATGGTGAGTTGGCGTCGATGGGGCTGCAGAGGAACGCGTTTAGAGACTGCGCCACGAGTGAGACGGACCTGGTCAACACGTACAGGCCCGCAGGCAAGGTGTTCTGCGACGCTCTCGCTCGAGTGAACGCTTCGAGCGAGGTCGGCGCCTGCGCGATCGCGCTGCAACGAGCCACGAGCGAGGGCATCCGGATGTGCAAGGACGGGGCGAGCGGCCGGCTGCCGTCGGCATTGAACGAGAGCAGCCCGCTGCCGTCCGAGGCCGAAGAGAAGGAGCGCTGCTTCGTCCAGTACGATCGCGTCCAAGAGTCGAACTACCGCTGCAGCGTGCACCGATGCTTCTTGGACGGCCTGAAGGGGGCGGATGACGCGACGAGAGCGGTGTGCGCCAGCGAGGCGACGTTCGAGGAAACCTTGCGCCTGTACAAGGAGATCGCGCTAGAGTTTGCGAAAGAAGCAAAGACCTTCTGCGAGACGGAGACGCAACTAGAGGCGCCGGAGGCGCGACTCGAGCTCTGCTTCTGGAGTGATTGCAAATACCTGATCGATACCACTAATTAAATTTGTGGGATTGCGCCGACACGTGTGGAGCTTAACGAAAATACATGAAGTGTATGCGGATGAGTTCACAGAGACAGTTCCGCCATAAATTAGATTCCGATTTAACTAATTGGTTGGGAAACTAGTGCTGTTTTAATTTACATGAAAACAGCACTAACTGAACGTGCGTTGGTTGAATTCCTTGTGAGGTTTCTGTAACGCTTTCTCGGTTCTTTTTGCTTTCCTTCAACTGAGCATCAACACAGATTACGGCTCACTGCACCAAGAGAAATCGTTGTCTTTTTATTCTCCACTCTTCTAGCCCAGCGCAACTTCTCAGATGCAGTAGTCGCGTTGAGCGACCGACGCTCACACAATAAGCACGCTTGGATTCACTTAAAACACGCCCAACAACGGTGTATTTGCATGCAATCGCCAAAACTGCCAGTGTTACAATTGCAACTCTGCGGGGTCACTTCTTCAGCAGAAACTGGCCGAGCACGGCTAGCGGCGTCGCGACAGTGTTGAGTATGGTGACGAGCAAGAGGAGGATCATGGCCACTTTCACCCACAGGCGTGTGGCCGCCACTCGAATGAGCGGAACTTTGTCCACGTTTTTCAGCTGGTTGCCCTGAAAATGGCTGGGTCTAAGTCCGCGAGCGTACAGCTGTGGTAGAAATCTGTATTGACAGGCACACACCAACACGCACGCACGCACGAACGCACGCACGCACGCACGCACGCACGCACCGGCCCGCACGCCCGCACGCACACACGCACCGGCACGCACGCATGCACGCACGCACTCACACACACACACGCACGCACGCACGCACGCACCGGCACGCACGCACGCACGCACGCGCGCACACACGCACACACGCGCGCACAAACGCACACACGCGCCGGCACGCACGCACGCACGCACCATACTGCAGGCGTAATGGCTGCTTTGATCGGTTGTTTTCTGGCACTCCTTGAAGTCGTTCGTATACGCCTCGAAGTCGACCTCGTTGAGGTGCTCCTCGGCGTCGCAGTAGCCGTAACTCAGCCAGTTGTTGTGTGTGTTCTCCGCCGCCGTCGTGCACAGCTCCTGCAGCTCACTGAATTCGTGCGCGTCGTCTCACTCATAGAACAGCCCTGAGGTGTGAAATTTGCGCCTGATGGGGACGCCACCACATCCCCTCATCACACCTGTGTGTGCACTGTACAACAACAAATGAACCTACTCGCATGAACCTACTCGATGTACTCTTTCCTCGACTTGCCCAACACGATGACGGGCGACCATGTGTACTGAAGCGGCAAGCCTGACTGCGCCTGTACAAGGTTCTGCTATACAAACTTCTGTACAAACTGGCGAACAGTACACGAAACGGGATACGGGTTCACGAAGACAAATTCATATGTACAAGGAACTGTCGGTTGTCGAATGGGCGAGGGTATTTATGTGCAGTGAGGGGAGGGGAGAGGGACGCTATCTCGGCGTCGTCCGCTTGTGCCGCGGGTGTCCAGTCCAGTCTTGCAGCAGGCGCGCTGCCGCCGCCGCTTGTCAGCAGAGGGATGCCGCTTGGGCCGTAGGCAGACCTTGAGCGCCGACGGCGGCTGGATCAGAGGGCCGGCATGCAGTCCAGTCGGCAGGGGCTTGGCTTGGCGGCGCTTGAGGGATAGACGCGACGCCTGGCTGCTGGAAGCCGGTCGGCGGGTGGCTGGCGTCCTTGGGAAAGTTCAGCGCCGCTGGAGTCCAGTGTTGAAGAGGAAGAGAGCAAGAGTACGGTATGTACAGGTGTAGGTTGGCTGGTAGACGTCCTGGCGGACGTCAGTACACCTTCCCCCTTGGAAGAGCTGTGTCCTCACAGCTGCAAGGTCTCCAGGGGTGTGGCCATCAGCAGAAGCCAGGGACCCAGGCGGGAAGAGGGAGATGAATCCCAGTGAATGTATAGCTTGGGAAGGAAGTCGCTGCAGGTTGTCTTGGTCGACGAATGGTCCTCGTTTCAGTCCATGAGTTGAGTTGAGTTGAGTTGAGGCGGTAGAGTGGTCTTGGGGTGGAAAATGATGCAGTGCAGGAACCCTACATGTACTATACGTCTAGGTTGAAAACACACGAACAACATGAACAACGAGAATTGACAATTATGACAAAACGATGTACACTAAGTGCCACACCCTACGTAGGTACTACACGTGTTATGGAGAGAAGCAAGCCAAACACAACAAATCGTACGTTAAAAACGAGAACGCTACAGAGTACGCAAGGTGAATAAGGCAGCGCACGATGTTCGAAACATGTGTATGAGAAGACGGTACAACACGTGAGGTCAAGGCTGACGGTACAATTTTGTACGTATCTATTTAAACAAAAAATCGATGCCATAAGTTTGGATGCGCTTTCAATCTACACAGACGACGAAAGGGAAATACAACGTATTCGCAACGCGAAACAACAATACAGTACGCAGTTCAATTAATGCGACTAACGATGTACATAGCAGGCGCATGAGGCTGCGAGATAGATGAAGCTGAATGGCTCGATTCTGAGTCGGCGTTCACTGAGGCAAACCATGGAGTGGGTGCTGTGCAACGCGCACATGCGGTAGGTATAGCAACAACAATGCAGACACGGAATACACGATGAGAATATCACCATGCGCATATATCGCGTCCGCGGCCGGGCCTGCTCGCGCGGTCTCTAGAACGTCTGGACCTCCAGCGCCGTGAGCGCCTCGAAGTCCGCCGCGTGTGCACGAGCCGCGAGAAAACACGCCACGCACGTCGCTACCGCTACGCTGCTGTCGTCGGGTCTACGCATTCGCCGGTCCGTCGGACGGGTGAAGAGTCGAGGAGATGGCTAGCATTGAATTCGCGCACGCTCCTACAACTCGGGTTCGTTTCTAGGGAGCGCTGTTTCCCACGGTGGCGAGAGACGACACGTCGCCTCCACGCTACGGAACGGTCGCGGCGCAACTTCCTTCGGTTGGCTGGCGCCGGCTCGTCTGCCCGGGCGCGCCGTCGCTGCTGCCGCGCTAGCCGACGTCGCTTCGCCTGTCGCGACGCGCTGAGTGGGCTCGGCTGGCGTCGACGTGCTGGGGCGGCCAGCAGATTTCGAGCCAGCGGCCTGAGCAACCTTGTGCTCGTGGATGTGTGAGCCTCGCTGGCGTTGACGTGTCGGGGCGATTAGCAGAGGTCAAGCCAGTGGCTAGGGCAACCGTGTGCTCGGGTGCGGGCGTTGGGATTCGGCCTTCCAACAAACGCCGCACTTCGGTCCGTCACCAACGCGTGCAAAGGCGCACGGTGGAACAGCCGCGTAGAACAGCCGCACGGTGACTTCGCCGGCCGCGAGAGAGGGAGGGGGGAACGGGAAACGGCGAAGAACGGAAAACGACTCGGAAACCAATCGGTCCAGGTGCGCACTGCAAAGACCGTGCGCGACGCCTACGCTCTGCGCCCGCCGCATGCGCATTGCGCCGACCAATCAAGAGGTGGGGGCTGGGAATGGACGTACGTCTAGCGACGTCTACGGGATCCTAGCGGATGAACCGCGAGACGAGGTTCAAACGGCGCTACGACTACGGCTACGATTACCGTAGTCAACTAACAAACGCAACGCAAAGCGGAGGGAGCGGGACGGGGTGTTGATATTGAGACAACTTCGGAAACAGAGTCGTCGTTGCTCCCCACGACATGTACTGAACCATGCAAGCCAAGAGGACATATACAGACGCGATTTACGCTACACACACGTCGTTTCTGTTGCCGCTGTCGCAAGCGATGTGTCTGCAGATGCGGGTTGGCATTCGAGAGCCAACGTCTCAGTCACGATCCCAGTTGGATGGCTCAATCACCAGAGCCCATGAAAATTCGTTAAACTGTCTTGCGCGCACCTGATAGATTTTCTTTTGTGACAGTCTTCTGTTTGTCAGGTGTCTTGAATTTTGTAGCAGCCGGTATGTTGGACACTTGCGCAAGGCACAACCAGAGTGTCTGGAAGTGGCGTGCGAGTCGCTTGTGCGTAGGCCTCCACACTTGCAGCGAATTCTCAGCACCGCCCTTCTCTGGAGTTCTGGCTTGGATTCCACTTGTGTCAACAGTTGGACTGCAAGGCAGCGACTCAGCTGCATTGGACCATTGGACTGCCTTTGGTTCGAATGTGGCAGTGTCTATTTGGTTTGGAGGAGTTGGGCTGTGAAATTGGGCTGTACGATGACAGCGGCTGCCGGAAGAAGGGTTCCCGGGATAGGAACACCTGGGAACGGGTATAAGAATGCTGCAGCAAAGGAAGGGTTCTTGCCTGCGAGTCTGCACGACCAGCTGCGAAACTGAATGGAAAGACTCCACTGCAGCTCACCAGGCTCACCAAGAATGCGACGCACCCGGGAGCAGGACCAAAAGGGTAGTCAGTATCAATTGGGGCCCACTAAGCGCTATTCTTCAGCGCGTCCTTGCTCCAAAATCCGCTGGACGAGCCACTAGAGCGCATACCTAGTGCTCGCCGAGCCTTCGGCGCCATTGCCCATTTCCTCCATTGTCATCAGATCTTATTGTGTGCTTGTTATTGTGCTGGTGCTTCAGCAATAAGCGTTCCAGAGGCTGGTCTAAACCTTGGCTCTGATGCAAGCGAAACGCTTGTCGGTTCCGATGATTGCTCAAATCTGTCGAGTTTCCATCATTTGGTACACACAGTACAGTACAGTTTGTACACAAACGCGAGTCAAACTTCCTAATTCAGCGCAGCACTCTGCAGATTTCTCTGTACACACGATCTGCAGAGCATGGTTCGTTTGTTCTGCCAATGTCATGTCTGCACAATTTTCGCGACGGTCAGTATGGACGACGATTTACACGACGGTCACGATGGTCAGTACAGACATCCAATCGGAGTCGCTGACGTCAGCGACAGCCCGACCATTGGCAGGACCCTCCTGAGCTTGACTGCGCGGTAAGAAATCGCTGGAATTGTAATGGTTGTCACAATTGTCATGGCTTTCATGTTGATTGTCGCTATGTGCCTGTGGTGTCAACGATGCTCCACTGGCCGGAAGCGGCCGGCCATGTGACGCCAACCAATCCCTCGGTCGAAACCGAGAGAGCGCTCATGGTAGGCGCGCCCACCCTTGTCACGGAGGTCATCAGAGCGCGTCGCCGCTCCTCCCCTCCAGCCCACTGAATTCAGTAGTGAACTGGAAGGCGCACTGATCAACGGAGAGGTGGCAAACACCGACAAGGGTTTCCAGCAGTGTGTTGCAGCTGGCCCGCTCTCCGGTCCAAGGCGAAACGATGCGCCTATCAAAATTGACTACCCATTCAACTACCTTCTGGTAGGTCAAGTGCGTCTCCGGGCAGAGTATCGAGGATGATCTTGCGATTTCTGGTCTCAAGCAAACTGCGTGAAAGCTGTGTCAGCTGCGTGTTCACCTGCTGCTGAGCCGGCAGCGTCCTGCTGCCGAGCTGGTGCAACGGCCCTTCAACTCTTTGGAGCGTGTTGTCAATGTGCTGCTGTGTAGGTCCCTACCCTACGGGTGCAGCGCCCCCATTCTGTGGTTGTTGTGGAGATTGGGCAGTCGTCGCCGTTAGGAGGCGGCTCGCTCATGCAACAATCGCCAGCGAACGCGGCTCAGCAATTCGAAGCTGCTGGCGTCACGCCTCTGGGCGGCACAGAGTCAAGCAAGTGAACTCTGGTACATGCTTGAGTGGGTTTCACGTTGCCGGGCACACGAAGTCCCGCTGACGCACCGACCGACGAGTCGAGCCTCCCCACTTAGTGGGTCTCACGTTGCCGGGCACACGAAGTCCCGCTGACGCGCCGATCAACTCTACGATCCTTCCCACGAACAGGTCTCACGTTGCCGGGCACACGAAGTCCCGCTGACGCGCCGACCGACGAGTCGATCCTCCCCACTTAGTGGGTCTCACGTTGCCGGGCACACGAAGTCCCGCTGACGCGCCGATCAACTCTACGATCCTTCCCACGAACAGGTCTCACGTTGCCGGGCACACGAAGTCCCGCTGACGCGCCGACCGACGAGTCGATCCTCCCCACTTAGTGGGTCTCACGTTGCCGGGCACACGAAGTCCCGCTGACGCGCCGATCAACTCTACGATCCTCCCTGTTTTGTTTTTGAGCGATTGGTACAAGGCAGCGGCTTCACCAACAGCCGACGGATCTCAAACCGACAGTCCAAGCCTAGGAGGATCCTGCCTGACGCTCCAGAAACACTGTACTGAAGCGGCAAGCCTGACTGCGCCTGTACAAGGTTCTGCTATACAAACTTCTGTACAAACTGGCGAACAGTACACGAAACGGGATACGATACGGCGAGGTTCACGAAGACAAATTCATATGTACAAGGAACTGTCGGTTGTCGAATGGGCGAGGGTATTTATGTGCAGTGAGGGGAGGGGAGAGGGACGCTATCTCGGCGTCGTCCGCTTGTGCCGCGGGTGTCCAGTCCAGTCTTGCAGCAGGCGCGCTGCCGCCGCCGCTTGTCAGCAGAGGGATGCCGCTTGGGCCGTAGGCAGACCTTGAGCGCCGACGGCGGCTGGATCAGAGGGCCGGCATGCAGTCCAGTCGGCAGGGGCTTGGCTTGGCGGCGCTTGAGGGATAGACGCGACGCCTGGCTGCTGGAAGCCGGTCGGCGGGTGGCTGGCGTCCTTGGGAAAGTTCAGCGCCGCTGGAGTCCAGTGTTGAAGAGGAAGAGAGCAAGAGTACGGTATGTACAGGTGTAGGTTGGCTGGTAGACGTCCTGGCGGACGTCAGTACACCATGCGATAGCCGCCACTAGCGCCACCCAACGTGCCCGCATTTTTCCGTTCCGATTTTCGTTTTGTTCTGCCGTTTTCTGCTTAAGGCATTGCGCGGCCTAAGATGGTAAGTTGAGCTTTGTCGTACAACTGCGAGTGCGAAGCCGCCGAAGCCGAGCCCATCGAAAGATAACGCAAACGACTGCAATGTTTGACACACGGCACACCCAAAGCACTCTTTACTACCGTGAACGATGAGCACCCACATACAATGCGGGTTTATGTCTCATTTACAGCAGTTTGTTTGTTTAGCTATGCGCAGGCTTGAAAAAAAGTAAAAAAAAACACAACACTTTTCTCTTAAAAATTTTCTTTCTTAACTGAATTTTTTTAATTAATTAAAAAAACTGTTAAAATTGTTCAAAAAGGTCCTAAAAGAAGCGGCAAAACGGCGGTTTTACTCTGTGACAAAAAAAAACAAACATTTTTTTTTGTGTAAAAGACAAACAAAAATTGCGCTACCCACGCTTGAATTCTCGAGCCACACTGCGACAGACGTTGCGATTTGCATTTTCTTTGCGGACTCGTAGGTTCGCAGCAGCCTGGAGCCGCATTGAATTTCAAAGCGGCGAGTTTTATTTATACTCGGATCTCAGTCGGGATCGGTACTTCCACGCTTCCACGGTCGACGGAGAAACATGCTGCTGGTCTCGGTCTGTTTGGTGGTGGGCGTCTGCGCCCTCAGTTGCGCAGAGGAAGGCGGGGCTGAAGGACTGAACGAGAACTTGCTCTGCGGCCGACCGAGCCTCAGCGAGGCGGCGAAGGAACAGGTTGACACTTGCTCAAAGCGCTGCGAGCAGGCCCAAGCGAAAGAACACCGGTTCGGAAAGGACTGCCAGGGGGCGTTGCCCTGTCGAGAGATGTTCGACACTGCGGTGCGCGGCAGAAAGTGTGCCACCTACGCGACCCTGGATTCGTGCTCCCGGTCGGACACATGTTTTCTTCTTAACAGCAAAAACAGCAGTTGTTCAGGAAACAAATTGTGAAATTGAAAAAAAAAACGCGATTACGTTACGTTTCTTTACTTTCAGTGATTGCGGCACCAACGCCCATCCGGATGCCCTCGACTATTACCCGAGCGCCGAAAAGTTGTTCTGCGACGTCCTCAACGGAAAACAGCCTTCTGAGGCTGTGGCCGACTGCGCCATGGCCTTGCAAGCGCGAGTCGACGAGAAGGTGGAGCAATGTCAGAACCAGACAGTGGAGGAATTGATGCGCGAAATGCGCACGCTGAACTCCTCCTCGCCGGCCACCGACATCGAGCGCTGCTTCGCCACCAGCAGGTCCGTCGCGGTGTCCAACTTCCAGTGCGGCGTGCACCGCTGCTTCCTGGGGGCCGTGCTGACGGACGCGGGCGCGGCAGGCGCGTGCGAGGCCGACGAAGCGCTCTTCGAGGAGACGACGCGCCTGTACAAGACGATCGCCACTGAGTTCGCCTCGGAGCACAAGAGATACTGCGAGACGGAGATGCGCGTCGAGCAGCCGACCGCCCGGTTCGACTACTGCTACATGAGCGACTGCCAGTTCGTGATGAGCAACTACAATTAAAAATAAACTGCGATCGGACGCACTCCAAACATAGGGGGTTTAGGCATTCTAACCTGTCAGTGTGTGTACCGCCGTGTTATCGGAGGACGCAAACAGGCACGGCGGGTCAGTCGTCTGAATGTGTTCTCTTTTTGGTATACCAATGTATCAACCTTTCGAATCAACCTAGGTAATATATCACCCGCTGGTTCTGTTCTTGCCGCTGGGGCATCAACAGAGTCGTGCTTTGCTGCAGACCTTGGTGGGCGCGTCCTCACCGTAGGTGAGTGCGAAGATGCTAAAAGGACACGAACGAATGTGGTGCAAGCGCCGCAAGAGTCCCTCCCTGTCAACGCACAAGATGGCGTCGACGGATTCGTTGAGCACGCAGTACTCTCGCTGGCGTTTGTCCTTGATGTGGGCGCACTTCTTGCGCGCCGGCCCTTTGGCCGTCTCGACGCGCTCCTCCTTCGGCTTCTCGCGGATCTCGTCCACGGTGGCCACGCAGGCGGCGCAGTACGCGCCGTTCGCCTAAGTGCTTCGTGTTCCGCTTGTGCAGCACGGGCAGCGTCGGAGAGAATCGGCCTCTTGCGCCCGCACGGTTCTGTTCTGGGTTCGAGTCTTGGGGGATCCGCTTGGGCGAGGACTTCCCTCTCCTCAATGGACTGCCTCGTGCCGTCGCTGCCATAGATGGCGTGCTTACAGATTACAGATGGCGTGCTTCCGAAAGTCTTTGGCTAATTATTGCGGCTCTGGACGGAAAGGCGTCAAGGGTAACATGGGTACAAGGTACCTATGCTACCTATGTCATGGACAATTAACGGCCTCCTAGCGTTGCCCCTAACCAAACAACAACATCCGTAGCGCAGCGCCGGATGCGCCTAGTCGAGCCGAGGGAACTGACGATGGGCGACTCGCAGAAGGACTCGGAGCAGTCGCACGAGTGGACCTTGGCGCAGAGCTGCTGGGACGTCTTGTCCTGGAAGAGGAAGCGCACGATGGGCTTGAAGATCTTGGGCACGAGGCGCCCGACTCCAGGTCGCCCATCTTGGCACAGGTGTTCTCCTGGGCCTGCCTGATCTGCTGGGCAAGTTTCTCCTTGGAGGGCGGGTTCTCGCGAAGGCTTTTCATGGCGGACACGCAGTTGTCGCATTCGGGCGTCGCGAGCGTTCCGTATGACATTCTTCTGCCTGGCAATGGCAGCTCGGACTGCAGCAACTGTCGGCCCGCCAGCGGGAGCAGTGACTGCAGCGTTTCAAGGTCAAAGGCCAATGCGGGCGTGAGTGCCACTGCCAACAGTGCCACCGCGAGCAGCTTCATGTTTGGCTCTGCTACAACTCTCTTCTTCTTCTAGTTCCACGTTTGGTTTCTTTAGGTTGAAGTGAGTGTTCGCCGACGAGCTGGCTCTTTTACGCTGAGTTGTCGGCCAGCATTCAGTTCGGCTTAAGATGAAGCCGAGACGATTGGGTGGGACAGAGTGCGCAAAAAATGGGCGCCCTGATAGAGCGCTTTGTACCTTTTCTGTATGCCTACGCTGTATGCCTCAGCCTAACGCTCCCTTTTCACGGGTATTAAACAATTGGTGCTTATCTAGCAGAAAGCGCGCAAACGCAGGGAAATGCGCTTAGAAGCTTGCATCCGCTAATTCCAAATGACTCCAAACGGCTTCGAGTACGTTCCGAGTAAGTTTTTACAGAAGTAAGGTTCTTTTCGCTGCTCGTGAGATGCGTCTCCAATACACTTATTGTACCTACTAGAGATGAGCATGGCCGGGCCGGGCTGGGCCTGCGTTTTGAGGGTGCGGGCCGGGCCGGGCCGGACGTTCTTGGCTGGCCAACGTAGATAGCTACTATGTAATGCATTGTAAGTATCGGCGACTATTCTGCACCGTATTAGCAACTTTGTATTCTACTAGACTAGGCTCGCGCGGCCTTCGGCCGCCATGTGTACATTAAGGAATAAAGCAACTGATTTAGCATATGATGGTCGACATAATCATGCTGTGAAAGCAGGTGCGTGATGGGCGTTCACACCATTGAGTCGGTGGCACCAAATTCACTGCTGCTCTGTTGATCGCGATGGACATTCACCTCGTTGACAGTTGGTGGCACCAAATTCACTGCTGCTCTGTTCATCGTGATGGGCGTTCACCCCGTTGACAGAAATTGGCCCAAATTCTGTGCTCCTCTGTGTGAGCGTGCGTGCGTGCGTGCGTGCGTGCGTGCGTGCGTGCGTGCGTGCGTGCGTGCGTGCGTGCGTGCGTGCGTGCGTGCACTGGCGTGCGTGCGTGTACGTGCGTGCGTGCGTGTACGTAGGTCGTGTGTGCGTGCGTGCGTGCGTGCGTGTACGTATGTGCGTGCGTGGGTCTACGTATGTGCGTGCGTGCGTGTTGACAGTTGACAGTTGGTAGTGCCAAATTCACTGTCCCCTTTCGTTATAATATATATATAATATAATATATCAGGGTGTACGCGTCAGCGTACAACCCTAATATGTGACCACTTCTCAATGCGGGTTTTTGAAATTTCGATCGCCTATAACTTTTGATTGCCTGAACGGATTTCGACGCGTTATGGCGCAAATGAACCGCCTTCTTCTGGGGCATTGAATGCGCCATAACGCGTTTCCTTGCTTTACTGTAATGGGTCAATAGTTCCAAAAATGTTCCAATTTTGCGACTTTTTTTTTTTTTCATGTTCTCTGCCAGGTTTTTGGAGCGCCGCTCGCGAACGCCAGGGCCTATCGCGATGAAACTTGGTATGTGTAGCCGGCTAGTGATCGCAATGTTGCATGCCAAATTATTTGTGTGTACTTCGTACCAATCTCGAGATATTGCCGATTTTATCCGATTATCGATTGATTTTCTTGGAAATGGGTCACAAATTTTGTGCCCTATAGGCGCTTTAACAGTACATCGCAGCGCTTCGCTATAAAGGAGAAAGTTGGTCGCCATGACATGACTTGTGTTACTTTCAACAATTGGACCAAATTGGACGCACCAAAATACCTCCTCCCATTATATCGCTAACGGAAATTGGCGATATTTCGGTGTGGTTAGGTCGGATGGCCTAACCATCAATAATAAAGTTGATCGCCCTTCGATGTAGAACATTTCATTCCTTGAAGTCAACACGATCCGACGCACCAAAATGTTTTCACTTCCGGTATAATCGATAAATATCGATATGGGTAGGTTGTATCACTTTGGCCAAAACACAAAAGTTGACCGCCTGCACGTGCAGATCATTTTGACTCTTTACACCGCTATGCTCCGACGAACCGATATGGCACTACAGATGTGCACGCACGCACGCACACCAACAAATGGGCTGCTTCGCAAGAAACTTGATGTGGGTCGGTCCGATCACTTTGGCAAAAACACAAAAGTTGACCGCCTGGTCATGGTGATCATTTCCATACTTTACATCACTATGCTCTGACGCAGCAATATTGCACAACTGCATGTGCATGCATGCATGTATGTCTGCTAGGCTGTTGGTACTTTGCTTTACTTCAATTTTGCCTTGTTCGGCTCAGTCACAGGTGCATTGTGTGTGAACCTACGTCAGTGAATGTGTGTGTGTGCGTGCGTGCGTGCGTGCGTGCGTGCGTGCGTGCGTGCGTGCGTGCGTGCGTGCGTGCGTGCGAGCGAGCGTGCGAGCATGCGGGCGTGCATTCGTGCGTGCGTGCATGCTTGCATGCATTGAATTACAGAAACCCCCTCATCTTTCGAAAAAACACTGTATTAAGGAAAAATTTGCAGGTGGCTGCAAAAAAGGTGAATATGTGACGCTCGTGTGGTGAAGTCCAGTTTGAAAAGGAGCGGTATTAAGGCATGCCCCACTGATTTCTGGCCACTTCCACATTGTAGCTGATCAACTTCAGTTTGAACAAACCATGTATAAAATCTAAACCTCATGCAGCAACACGTCACATATTCGGCGTTTGTTGTGTTCACCCGCAATGGAAATGTGCAGCGAAAATAATGGTGACTGGAACTGGCTGACATTTACATAGATTGAAATGCAAGAAATAAGCACATGCCCATGGAACCCCTATGCACACGTATGCATGCGCGCGTGCACGCACGCACGCACGCACGCACGCAGCACACACATGCATTAGGGCACTACACAAATGGCTGGGGGCACAACACAAATGTTGGATGAACAGTTTGTCATTGGGTGGAATGCCAGAAGGGAATGGAGCAGGATTGTAGTACGTATTGTATGTCTCACCTACACATCAGCAACTGTACACCATCACCAATCCACATGTAACAAATTTTAGCATGGGGCACCAATTGATTATGCAGAACATACTTTGGCAGTGTCAGGTTCATGGTAATGGGCAATAATAACGTCTTGTTAGAGAAGAGGTATGAGTTGATGGACGTTTGTGCTTTGGTTGGCTTGACTGAGTGACATGGCTGACACAACAAACGCCGAACATGTGACGTGTTGCTGCATGAGGTTTAGATTTTATACATGGTTTGTTCAAACTGAAGTTGATCAGCTACAATGTGGAAGTGGCCAGAAATCAGTGGGGCATGCCTTAATACCGCTCCTTTTCAAACTGGACTTCACCACACGAGCGTCACATATTCACCTTTTTTGCAGCCACCTGCAAATTTTTCCTTAATATATATATATAATATATAATATATATATATATATATATATATATATATATATATATATATATATTATTATATAATAATATATAATATATATATATATATATGTGTGTGTGTGTGCATTACCTACCAAAAAATGTGCGCCTTCCGTAAGAAATTTATAAATATTTGTGAGAACCTGGGACACTGATCAGTGCCCCACCCAGCATTCCACAACCACAACTTCGATTCGTCGGGACGCGAGGCCATTCGACGCTCGCGCAGTAGGGCCCTACTGAAACTGGCGCTGCACACCACTTCCGCTTCAGCGAATTTGCAACTCTTTCTCATGAGATTGATCATCTGATCTGATCTGTTATCATCTGACCATGAATCATTCGAATTGATGGGCACGCGTTGCCAGCGTGTTCCTGGGCTTTTTCACTTCGCCGCCCTTGCTCGACCGTGGGTCAGAGTCGTCACGCGATTGTCTGCGGCGCATCCAAGAATTTTCGATACCTAAAACGGGCGTCGGCAGTAAAAGCCTGCTTATGTACAAGGTTTGCGGGAATATGCAATGTACATGACCAAAGCGGGTTCCAAACCGCAAGGTGCGGAGTTCAATCCTCAGCGTGGCAAGACTGCGAAGAACAGGAACCCCCTTGGGCTAGGACACACAATTGCGGGTCCGGACCGTCCCCCTGCCCCAATAAGTGTCCTCCTGATCGCAGTTCTTATTGAGACAATTGAGACTTGTAGAACACAGAGGTAAATGCGGTCCCCCCTCTCGCTTCAGACTTCGGTCTCGAATCCTAAAAAAAATCAAAGTTGGTACACCTCCGCCCTCAGCGGACTGCTGAAGAGCAGTAGCAGGCCGGCATTGCTGAAGGCGTTCAAGACCATAAACACGTCGAACAGCAGCAGGACGTCCCACTTGGTCGTCATGATGTCGAGGAAGTAGAGGGCGTCCAACGCGACGAAGAACGTGCCGTTCGTCAGACAGGCGAGCAGCAGACGGCGCTGCGTTGCCGAGAAGTTGGCGCCCTGCTCGCCCCTGCCTGGAGAAGACGGATGCAGCTGCGGTGGTACGCTTGAAGATTCGATCGATTAAACGTTTGAACAGAATTGTTGTGTTAAAAAGTCGAGTCAAATTCCTGGCATGGAGCTTTTGATCTTGAGGAGCCAAACAGCGATACGATATTTCATTTTCAAAATTTCGATACAAAAAACGCTTGTACTCTGTTTCTACGCTCCACGACTCTGTACAGTGTGCGAGTGCGATGCACGTACTGTACTGTACCTGTAAACAGCCTCCTGTGCTCTGGCGAGAGACAGATGACCAAAATGAGTGCAGCGTAGATTGTCACCGTGCTAACAAAGAAAAACAGGTTGGTCATCAGAGCGACCAAGTAGGCGCCGGTCTCTGTGTAGACCGCCATGTCCAGTGGTCCCACGGCGTAAAACGACGGTATGAGCACCACGCTGCCGCCGTCACAGAGCCACGTTTCGTAGCCTCCAGAGGTCACTCCAGCAACGTACACTGGAACACGCAGGCGCTATTGGTGGGTGTACCAGCACAGTTTCACAGGATGCGCATCACCGCATCCGGTGTCCGTTCGGCCACGCGTGTCGAGCTCACCCGCCGCGATGCAGAGGAGTGTCACCCTCCTCGTGAATATCCTCTCGATTTTGCGCTTGTAAAAGACCAAGGAGCAGAAGCGATTGGCGCCGACGAGCGCGTAGTGACCAGTGAGTCCGTACCAGGCCAGTACCATGACCGCGCTGGTCAGCCATGGCGAGACCCTGGCCGGCCAGTCGCTCCAGTGGTGCGTCGCTATGGCCAGTCCCAGAGCGAAGAACAATCCGAACATCAGTAGCTCCGCTACAGCGCTGCTGAGGAACAGCAGGAACGTGGGCTGCGACTCGGACAGGCGCCAGAGAGCGAGCACCAGCGGCCCGTATGCAACGGTGCAGACGCAGCAAAGCAGACACAGACTCGCGCCCACGACTGCGTCCACGCCCGCATCGCTGACGAGCAGCGGAGGAGCGGTCGAGCCGTTTGCGCTGCTCATTCTCTACGTCTCTGCCAAAACGCTTGTAAACTGTTGTATGCAACTGGAATGCTTGCCTTCTTTGGTTGATAATTCCCAGTTCCTTTTGGCTTTTTTTTTATTAAAACAGGATCCCGAACCTGCTGCTTGCTGCTTCCTGGTGTTACGTGAGTACGTGTAAACGTGAAGTTTGCGGACAAATTGAAGCGTGCAAATTGAACAAGTGAAGAGCAGTACTGAGTGTTCCGTACGGTCAGAGAAAGCCGCGAGCACAATTGTCGGATCTTTGGAAAAGCGTGACGCACGCGAGTCACAGAGCCGCAGTTAGTCAATCAGTAGGGCACGCAATTATGTGGGCCAGGCGAAGAATTGTCAGGTGTCCAATCAACATAAGGGTACCTAGGTACATGCATGTGATTTACCTAGGTACCTGTATGTGTGACTTGCTGCAACTACCTACTAAATACATGTACCTAGGTACACATGTACATTTAGTCTGTTTAACTTATTTATTTTTTTTATTTTATTCCCAGTGAGCACGTACACGCTGTACACCATGGACGACAACGGAACGAAACACGAGACGCCGCGACACGGTACAACAAACAGTGAGCGATGCGAGACCATGTACATGCCACTGGAGGGCAGGGCTACGCCAGGCGAGGGCGATTTCAGAGCCTAACCCTTAAATAAGTATATAGATTTTCTTTGTTGAGTTTGCTTTTGAAGGACTGAATAGAGGGGGAGGCTACCGTACCAGCTGAGAGGCTATTCCAGACTGCGACCACTCGGTTAGAAAAGAAGAATTTTCGGTAGTTGGTACTGGAACGAGGATGGGCGAGTTTGTATTGGTGTCCCCTAGTAGAAACTGAACGCGCGAAAGAAAAGTAATCCTCAAACCGTAAAGCAACATGACGGCGGATGATTTTATAGACCAGAACAAGGTCTGCTTGCAATCGACGCAGTTCAAGCGGTTCAATGTTGGTGGCAATGAGACGCTGAGGATAGGATAGGGCACCCATTCCAGGCAGGAGGCGAGTAAACCGACGTTGAACTGACTCAAGAGCATCGATGCTACACCCTTGAGATGGGTTCCAGGCTGGAGAAGCGTATTCGAGGCGGCTGCGCACAAACGTTTTGTAGAGCTGGATGAGGAAGTTTCTGTTTCTGACTGCAAAGCTGTTGAAGAGCATGTTAACTTTAGCTGACGCCGTGTGAGCAACACTTCTGCAGTGCTCCTTGAACCGCAGATCTGAGCTGACAACAACTCCCAAATCACGAACGTAGTTTGCTGTCCTGAGCTGCTCTCCATTCAAAGTGTAGCTGTAGTTGTGATTTCTACGAATTCCGAGATGTAGGAGGGAACATTTGGTAATCGCTAGCGTAAGTTGGTGCATTTCACACTACTCTTGCACCCGGTCCAAATCGGACTGAAATTGAGCTTGCTGGTTGGGTGATTTGACGCTAAGGTACTTTACTTTACTGACGCTATTTACAGTCATCAGCAAAGAGCTTTAGTTGACTATGAGAAAGTATATGAGGTAGGTCGTTTATGTAAACAAGGA
Source organism: Paralinhomoeus sp. GSCO2_6 (assembly GCA_030248085.1). Lineage (NCBI taxonomy): Eukaryota > Metazoa > Nematoda > Chromadorea > Monhysterida > Linhomoeidae > Paralinhomoeus > Paralinhomoeus sp. GSCO2_6. Next base: position 87,557 of record JASAMY010003170.1, read on the forward strand.
ACAGAAGTGGGCCTAGGACCGAACCTTGTGGGACGCCAGATGTTACTTCACAATTGTTTGAGTAAGTGTCACCGATACGAACTCGTTGCCTGCGATCAGTTAGCCATGCTTCTATCCATTGCAGGATCTGCCCTCTGACACCGTAGTGACTAAGCAGTAATTTTGGATGGCTGACAGTGTCAAAAGCTTTCGCGATGTCCATATAGGCGACATCCACAGGCCTAGCCCATCTAATTCAGTCGACCAATCACGCAGGCACTCGAGCAACTGACTTGTCGTACTGTGAGCGGAAAGGAAACCATGTTGCGCTGGGGAGATAATCCTGTTCTCATTGAAGTGCGCGAGCAGCGCGCCCTTCACTAGCTTCTCAAGAGAGCGGCATACTGAGCTGGTTATGCTAATAGGGCGGTAATTTACTGGCTCCGATGGAATTCCTTTCTTAAAGATAGGAGTGATATTTGCACAAGTCCAATCGTGGGGAAGAGCTGAAGTAGCCAGAGAGAAATTAAATATTCGAGCTAATGGGGCTGCTAGGGAAACTGATAACTTTTTCAGAACGTATTGGGGCAGGTTGTCGGGACCAGACGAAAATTAGTTGGGAAGTTTTCCTAGGATTGCATAAACAGCAACTGCGTCAATATGAACTGACCGTATGGGGCGCGCGAATTCAATCTGGTAATTTAGCCGCAAGGGGCGAGCGTCATCCTCAATGAAGACCGACTTGAACTGATCGTTCAGCAGATGCGTCTTTTGCGCTTCACCAGAGACAAGACCGTCTTCAGATCTCAGGGGAGGTATGCTATATCTCTGCTCGTGAGGCGCGAAGAGACAAACTTCCAGAACTGTCGCTCAGGGGCACGCAAGAGTCTCTGTTCACTCGATAGATTGGCGCGACGAATCGCTGCTCGTGCCTCTGTGAACTGAACCGTGCCCGTGAACTGATGGTACATACATTACATTACAATTTACATTTTACATGTACGACATAAGTGTTGGGTAAAATGCTAAACACTTAAAATTGTGAAATAATTCATGCAATAAATATCTGTAATTATAATTTAATTAACTAATTTTTACAATGCATGTAAAAAAAATGAATGGATTCTATAAAATCAATCAAAACTTGTGCCCCAAATCTAAACGGAAAATGTGCCGCTTCAAAAAAAAATAGAAATCCATGTGTTTCGAGCGCGTACACAAACGGTGTCTGCTGCTGACACCGCGTTGTCGTTCTGGGTTCGCACACCGCCCGACGACACGCAACGCTCGTAAAACTGAAATCCGCCGAATGTGCTCCTGCAATGGTCCCCCGGCTGCCTCCACGGGTTGTGTTTCAGTTTGAACGCGCGTGCGCGCGCGCCGCGAGGACGCAGACGTCAAAACGTGACCCATTATTCCCTCCTCTGTTGTAACGGGCGCCAAGTTTGGATGGACACTGCGCCGAGCAGCGGTGGGCGCTGCTGACCTACTGACAACGACGGAATGTGTGCTCCACTTCTGCGCGGGGCGAGCGCGCGCGCGCCCGGCCCGCCAGCGCCATCTCGTCTTCGCTCAGTCCCCCCGTTTTTAATCAGGTCTCCTCATTAGGAGGTCCCCACCTAATCCAGAGCGCCAGCGGAACGACCGGAAAAAGTTGGGAATCAGAAAAAGTCGGCGGAAATGCGTCTTCTGGGCACGGCGCTGCCCCTCCTGGGCCTGCTCGCCCTGGCGCGAGGATACGGTGAGCTGAACTGAGAGCATGTGACCCCAGTTGAACAGAATAAAGGCTGTCGAAAGACTCTGCAAGTGCCAGTACTGCATCATATATGCCTTGATCAGCGAGTTGTACAAAGCGAATTGAGATTTAGGCCGCCAAAGCAACGGGTACGGCGGACAGCAGACGCGCGGGCCGGGCAACGCTGGCTATGGTGCGTTTGGCGAGAGATATAGTGAACGTGTGGTGAACATGCTGGGTGTTGTGTTCCAGGACAAAGCTCTGCCGCTCGCAATGTCCAGAACAGCGGCTACGGCCAGCGAAGCAATCAGAGATCCCAGAACGCCGGATATGGTGCGATAATTTTTGCTGCATTTTTTTGCAAAATTTCTAAACGCATCAAGAGTGGTTTGTAGGTCCGTCTGGTGGAAACTCACGACCGGTCGCGCCCAGCAGATACGCTGGAACGCAGGCGCCTAACAAGAACAGCGGCTATGGTAAGGGCACTGACAATTAGCATTGTGTGCAACTTTACAATTAAATTTACCTGCACTGTCGGTGTTGTTTTAAAGCTGGCTCAAACGTGCGACCAGCGGTGCCAAACCCTGGCTATGGCAGCCAAGGTGGTTCAAACGTGCGACCAGCAGTGCCAAACCCTGGCTACGGCGGCCAAGGTGGTTCAAACGTGCGACCAGCAGTGCCAAACCCTGGCTATGGCAGCCAAGGTGGTTCAAACGTGCGACCAGCAGTGCCAAACCCTGGCTACGGCGGCCAAGGTGGTTCAAACGTGCGACCAGCAGTGCCAAACCCTGGCTACGGCGGCCAAGGTGGTTCAAACGTGCGACCAGCAGTGCCAAACCCTGGCTATGGCAGCCAAGGTGGTTCAAACGTGCGACCAGCAGTGCCAAACCCTGGCTACGGCAGCCAAGGTGGTTCAAACGTGCGACCAGCAGTGCCAAACCCTGGCTATGGCAGCCAAGGTGGTTCAAACGTGCGACCAGCAGTGCCAAACCCTGGCTACGGCGGCCAAGGTGGTTCAAACGTGCGACCAGTGGTTCCAAACCCTGGTTACGGCGGCCAAGGTGGCTCAAACGTGCGACCAGCCGTGCCAAACCCTGGCTATGGCAGCCAAGGTGGTTCAAACGTGCGACCAGCAGTGCCAAACCCTGGTTACGGCGGTCAAGGTGGTTCAAACGTGCGACCAGCGGTGCCAAACCCTGGCTACGGCAACCAACAAAGGGGCGGAAATGGATACGGTCAGCGCCTTAGCGAGCTCCTCTTTATCATTTTCAAGCACGTTCCAATTTACATACCTACAATTCAGATGGCGGGGTAAACCTGAGACCACAACAGGTCGCTTCTGCAGTTGCGGTGGGTGGTTATGGACAGGCGAACTCGCAGACGAACGTGCAGGCTCCAAACTATGGTGCGTTCGTTCAATGTGCATATGATTCAAAACCCACCCGTTCAGTCTCTCGCGTGCCCTGTGAATAAGAATGCACGTTGCACACTATGCACAGATCCTAGGTTGCGGTCATTACTTCAGTATACAGGAGGTTATAAATGAGTGGTGTGCTCATACAAACGCACTTGCAGGGAGCCAACAGAACTCGGCATCCAGTCCATCTGGTGGCTACGGTGGTTCGCAGTCCGAACGGAGAGAAGGTTGTGGCTAAACGCCTGCTGACCCACAAATTCAATGGCCCAATTGTAATCCGCCTAGGCTTCATTACCAGCCAAACGCCCAACTATGGAGGCTTTCCACAGGAACTGCAGGCGCTGCAGCAGAAGTATGACCAGCGTGGTGGCATCGTCAGCGGCTCCATTGGACGCCCAGCGAAGGGCAGTCTTTCGACCGGATCTCGGGGAGGTACAAATTTAGTGATCGCAGAACGAGATGCAACTTACTAAACACCAACGATCATCCGGTAATTTCAGCTGGAGGCTTTGGTCAATCGAACAATGGCTATGGCTCTGGCCAGCATGTAGTGCAGCCTCAGGCTTATGGCCAACAGGGGCAGAGACCAGTGGTGCAGCCCCAGCAGTATGGTCAGCAGCCAACCATTGCACCAACCCAGCCAGCTAACAACAATTATGGTGGTCAACAACGTGAAGTGAAGCCTCACCCTTATGGACAACAGGAGCAGAGACCAGTGGTGCAGCCCCAGCAGTATGGCCAGCAACCAACCATTGCACCAACCCAGCCTGCTAACAACAATTATGGTTGTCAACACCCTGAAGTGAAGCCACAGCCTTATGGACAACAGGAGCAGAGACCCGTGGTGCAGCCCCAGCAGTATGGCCAGCAACCAACCATTGCACCAACCCAGCCTGCTAACAACTATGGCGCTCAACAACGTGAAGTGCAGCCTCAGCTGTATGGACAACAAGAGCAGAGACCAGTGGTGCAGCCCCAGCAGTATGGCCAGCAACCAACCATTGCACCAACCCAGCCAGCTAACAACAATTATGGTGGTCAACAACGTGAAGTGAAGCCACAGCCTTATGGACAACAGGAGCAGAGACCAGTGGTGCAGCCCCAGCAGTATGGCCAGCAACCAACCATTGCACCAACCCAGCCAGCTAACAACAATTATGGTGGTCAACAACGTGAAGTGAAGCCACAGCCTTATGGACAACAGGAGCAGAGACCCGTGGTGCAGCCCCAGCAGTATGGCCAGCAACCAACCATTGCACCAACCCAGCCTGCTAACAACTATGGCGCTCAACAACGTGAAGTGCAGCCTCAGCAGTATGGACAACAAGAGCAGAGACCAGTGGTGCAGCCCCAGCAGTATGGCCAGCAACCAACCATTGCACCAACCCAGCCAGCTAACAACAATTATGGTGGTCAACAACGTGAAGTGAAGCCACAGCCTTATGGACAACAGGAGCAGAGACCAGTGGTGCAGCCCCAGCAGTATGGCCAGCAACCAACCATGGCACAAACCCAGCCTGCTAACAACTATGGCGCTCAACAACGTGAAGTGCAGCCTCAGCAGTATGGACAACAAGAGCAGAGACCAGTGGTGCAGCCCCAGCAGTATGGCCAGCAACCAACCATTGCACCAACCCAGCCTGCTAACAACTATGGCGCTCAACAACGTGAAGTGCAGCCTCAGCAGTATGGACAACCGGAGCAGAGACCAGTGGTGCAGCCCCAGCAGTATGGCCAGCAACCAACCATTGCACCAACCCAGCCAGCTAACAACAATTATGGTGGTCAAAAACGTGAAGTGAAGCCACAGCCTTATGGACAACAGGAGCAGAGACCAGTGGTGCAGCCCCAGCAGTATGGCCAGCAACCAACCATTGCACCAACCCAGCCAGCTAACAACTATGGTGCTCAACAACGTGAAGTGCAGCCTCAGCAATATGGACAAAAGGAGCAGAGGCCAGTGGTGCAGCCTCAGCAGTATGCTCAGCAGCCAACCATTGCACCAACCCAGCCGGCTAACAACTATGGCAATAAACAACGTGAAGTGCAGCCTCAGTCTTATGAACAACAGGAGCAGAGACCAGTGGTGCAGCCTCAGCAGTATGGCCAGCAGCCAACTGTTGCACCAACCCAGCCAGCTAACAACTATGGCAGTCAACAACGTGAAGTGCAGACTCAGCCCTATGGACAAAAGGAGCAGAGGCCAGTGGTGCAGCCTCAGCAGTATGCTCAGCAGCCAACCGTTGCACCAACCCAGCCAGCTAACAACTATGGCAGTCAACAACGTGAAGTGCAGCCTCAGCAATATGGACAAAAGGAGCAGAGGCCAGTGGTGCAGCCTCAGCAGTATGCTCAGCAGCCAACCATTGCACCAACCCAGCCGGCTAACAACTATGGCAGTAAACAACGTGAAGTGCAGCCTCAGCCCTATGGACAACAGGAGCAGAGGCCAGTGGTGCAGGATCAGCAGTATGCTCAGCAACCAACCATTGCACCAACCCAGCCAGCTAACAACTATGGCAGTCAACAACGTGAAGTGAAGACACAGCTCTATGGACAAAATGAGAAGATGACAGTGATGCAGCCACAGCAGAATGATCAGCATCCAACCGTTGAACCAACCCAGACAGCAAAAAACTATGGCAGTCAACAACGTGAATTGCAGCCTCAGCCCTATGGACAAAAAGGAGCAGAGGCCAGTGGTGCAGCCTCAGCAGTATGCTCAGCAGCCAACCGTTGCGCCAATCCAGCCAGCTAACAACTATGGCAGTCAACAACGTGAAGTGCAGCCTCAGCCTTATGGACAACAGGAGCAGAGGCCAGTGGTGCAGCCTCAGCAGTATGCTCAGCAGCCAACTGTTGCACCAACCCAGCCAGCTAACAACTATGGAAGTCAACAACGTGAAGTGCAGCCTCAGTCTTATGAACAACAGGAGCAGAGACCAGTGGTGCAGCCTCAGCAGTATGCTCAGCAACCAACTGTTGCACCAACCCAGCCAGCTAACAACTATGGCAGTAAACAACGTGAAGTGCAGCCTCAGCCCTATGGACAACAGGAACAGAGGCCAGTGGTGCAACCTCAGCAGTATGCTCAGCAGCCAACCGTTGCACCAACCCAGCCAGCTAACAACTATGGCAGTCAACAACGTGAAGTGCAGCCTCAGCCCTATGGACAAAAAGAGCAGAGGCCAGTGGTGCAGCCTCAGCAGTATGCTCAGCAGCCAACTGTTGCACCAACCCAGCCAGCCAACAACTATGGCACTCAACAACGTGAAGTGCAGCCTCTGCCCTACAGACAACAGGAGCAGAGGCCAGTGGTGCAGCCTCAGCAGTATGGCCAGCAGCCAACTGTTGCACCAACTCAGCCACCTAACAACTATGGCA